>JAMQGT020014082.1:0-208680 GCA_024447675.2 Pterophyllum scalare
ATGTTTTCATGTCCTGCTGTGGATGTGGTCCACTTTAAATCTCATCTTCATTCAGATTTTCAACATCTCTGAAGTCAATTCTAAAAGCTGGCAGTGGCTCACTGCCCAAAACAAAAGGCATAACCTGTCACTGATTTACACTGCACCCTTCACTTCATACTGATCCTTTCAATAAAGCTAATCATCTTCACATGCAGAGCACTCTTCTAAACCAATGTTACCAAGCACTTCACACAAATTAACAACTTCACAACAAGCAGCTTTGAAAACATCAGTGTAACATTCAGAGGTCACCTGTGGGCTGAACATAAATGCTCAAACATGTTTTATTACATTATGGCACATTTACACATCACAGGACTGCACTGTCTCCTTTCCCTTAATAAGGATGCTCCAGAGTATATTATGCAAAAGCAGGTAATAAAGGAAGCACTTGATCACCTTTCCCTAATATTGGGTGAATTTGACCAGCTTTTATTATGACTGCCACTCTTACAATATGTCGACTTTCTGACTCTTAAATATGGAAGATCGTGCAGCAAAGGTGGACAGACCGCCAGCTGTAGTGACACACCAATGGGTAGTCAAACTTTCTGCTAAAGCAGTTGCTGATGCAAGGTTTAATGCAAAGCGGGAAGTTTTCAGAGGTACAAAAATGTCTTGATGGGTTCATTGATTTGTGTGATGAAATAAGGTGTATGCGTGATTTAATAATTTTATTACCTCATGAGGAAAAAGAAACCTGGTTTAAAGCAAAAATGATGTTCAATGATGAATTTACTGAAAATATGAAAGTGGGTCAAATCCAAACAAATGTCTGAAAATGAAGGTACTGGTAATTTGAATATTGATGATGGTGGTGATCAAGGTGGTGTTGATGATATTGATCCTAATGTTGGTGTTTCCAGTGTGGGTAAACAGTCCAACAACAGTGTCACCAGTAATGGTCAAGTACTGTTTCCTCTGCACAAATTAAAGCAGCAGCTGAAAGAGTTGCACTTGCTGCTCAAACAGCAGCTTTAAAGGAACACCATGCTTTGGAGGAGGAGGAACAACTGATAAAAAATGGAAAAGGAACCAATATCTACTGCTGAGTTGGCAGTTTTGCAGGCTTCAGATGGACAGTGTTTCTCTCTGGCACCTACAGATGGCATGAACTCTTATTTTGAAAGGAAACGGACATCAATCAATGCTCTTAATCCCATGGCAAAAGAACACAAGCCAGTAACATGTAAAGGAACACAGCAAAAAGGACATGCCACTACAAAACAAACGATGGATGGATGTCAATGGGTGTGTGTGGGTGCCTTCCAGGACATGGTTGCGGAGGGTGGAGGTTGGGATTACCCATCCTTACCGCTTCCCACTGATCGTTGCTGCTTCCCTGGGGTGCAGGTGCCTGTAGGTCCCGGGGTGTGTGGCTGGATGTCTCGGCATGGCTGTTGGCCCGCTCACTTGCGAGTTGTTGCTCAGGGGTGGCTTGGGCCTCTTCAGTGTGTGGGGAGGGGGCCCTGCTGGTTGTTGGGTTGTTCTTTGGTGCCTGGGGGTCCCGGGACGTGCTCTCGGCTCACTCTTGTGGGGGGGGGGCTCCGTCTAGGGTCTCTCTCCTTCCTCCTCTGGGGTGTGAATGCAGTTATCGGGTTGTTCGGCCGCAGGTCTTCTGAGCTCCTTGTGGGGACGTTGTTGTGGCTTCTCACCCTCACTGAGTGCGTCTCATGACAGAAACATGCACACACATACATTGCAACGTGACACAGGAAAAGTGTGTGTGTGTGTGTGTGTTGTTGTTTTATATATATATATATATATATATATATATATATATATATATAAAATAATCCCCTCAGCCCCAACCCCAACTGGTCGCGGCAGATGACTGCCCCTCCCTGAGCCTGGTTCTGCCGGAGGTTTCTTCCTGTTAAAAGGGAGTTTTTCCTTCCCACTGTTGCCAAATGCTTGCTCATAGGGGGTCGTTTTGACTGTTGGGTTTTCTCTCTATTATTGTAGGGCCTTTACCTACAATACAAAGTGCCTTGAGGCAACTTTTTTTTGTGATTGGGCAATATACAAATAAAATTGAATTGAATTGAATTTCTCTTGTCTTCTCATTTTTTCTTCTCTCCAACTTTAACAAGACTAGCCTATAGACAACGTGTAGAGCTCCTCTTCTAAAATGTTGTTTGGTACAACAGTGCATTTGGATCATTATTTCGTTTTTGAAAACTGCCAGACGTGACAGGCTTTAAAAAAAAAAACCCAAACAAAAACAGTCTTATTTAATGCTGTCAAAGAAAACATAAAGCACAGGTTCTCTTCATGCAGCTTCAGACATTGTTAAAAACATAAGCCCTGCTGGTCTGAGGTCAGCATCCCTTTCCCCTTTTTGACTTTTTTGACTGCATTTACAAGACAGAAGTTTTAATGTTCATTACAACCTGAAAGAAACGGCTGGGCCACACACACAGCTTTGGTTAACTTGGTAGACATGAGCCGAGTATTTTAGCCCGATTTCAGTGAGGTAACATCAGCAAATTTGGATATGGGCTAGAAACTGGTGAAGTGATATAACCAACAGTGTGAATGTCAGCCAGTAATGCTATAAGAAAGTGTTCAGTCGTCTTAGTAATTCATCTTTGGTTAATATTGCTTTACCATCGTCACCACCACTGGGTATCCCAGCTGCCATAGGGAGAGAGGCAGGGTAATTCAGTTATTTGTATAGCACCAAATCACATCGAACAGTCACCTCAATGTAATTTATGTTGTAGGTAAAAATTGATGATGGGATGATGATACCTCAAGGAGTGTATTGACACACTACACAAACTGTGTTGGCTCTGTATTGATACTGTTAGTCACTCAATAGTGACCCCTGCAGTACTTAAAAATCATTGCAGGTAAATAAAACGAAATTAAGATGGAAAAGCTAACCTGCTGCAAACCCAACATCAGCCTGTGAAATATTTAATCGCCAGTCCTTTACTTAAAATATGATCTCATTGTATAATTTCATTTGATGTAAGATAGCTGTGTGGAGCAGCACACTTCACCTACAATAAAATAAAAAGTTAATTTATCTGAAAACAATTCAAACCTCTTACCAGAACAGAGGAAAAACGTATTTTATTGAAAAACTAACAGTAAACAATGCCTAAAGGAGAAAAAAATCTAAATTATTCCAGACTGGGGAAAACTTCTTGAAACGACCCATGAAGTCAGTGGAACAAGGTGAGAGCAAGCAAAAATCCAACAGCAACAGCAAAACTCCATCCAAAAAATCTGCAACATGTCGATACAGTTTGTTTTATTATAAACACACTTTGGCACAGCACATCCAAACGACACACTTACTGTATTGGTCACATGATTTTTTTTTCTTAAAGCCATACGCGCACCAATACGGGTTTCACTCTTGTGCGCTCGGCACAGTGCTGATGCACCAGTGTTGCTCGTCCCATCACTAGTAAAAACCCTACAATAATGCAGAAAAAACTCAACAGTCAAAACCACCCCCTATCACCAAGCACTTGGTGACAGTGGTAAGGAAAAAATCCATTTTGACAGGAAGAAACTTCCAGCAGAGAGGCAGACAACCACCTGTGGGCAATTGACCAAACCCCAATAACTGTATGTCTTTGGACTGTGAGAGGAAACCCATGCAGACACAGAGAGGACATGCAAACTCCACACAGCAAGAGGCCTGGGCCAAGGTGGAATCGAACCCAGACCTTCTAGATGTTATTCTGAGGCAGCAGTGCTAACCACTGTTCCACCATGCTGATTCGGGGCCTAACCTTGGCCTAAACGTGATCCCCCGCTTATGACCTAGGCAGTCCGGCCACTGGTAGGAACGCCCCTAAGCAGCATTTGGGGAAAATGGTGGTAATGTCTTGTTTATCCACCAGGAAGAGCAGTGATAATGGAAGCACAGTCATTGAATAGAATAAAGATTACAGCAACAATCCTGTCAATGCTTCAAGCATTCACAGTAATTTTGCTTGCACTCCATGGTTTTTGCAGAATGATGAACATAAAAGCATAAAATGATTATTTAATGGCACTACAAATGTATTTAAACAAAAGTTAAAATCTAAATTTAAACATGAAGTGATTACTGCTGGGTCCTGTCAGGGACAGGCAGCGACACAAGAGGGCAAGTCTGACAGAGAGCGCTATATCCTATGATCACTCTATGATCAGTACCACACTGGTCATGGTATGCTGTTATGACCTGGATTAATATGTAACCTCTGTTTGAGATGGTTAATTAAACTTAATAATTGAACTCATTAGATCCGTTGTTTTGTGTCCTGCATGTCGGATGAACGGAAGTGCAGAAACCAAGTAAAAATGAGCCTTTCTTTGGTTTCACCAAATGGCAGTACAGTACACAATTACGAGAAGGCACACCTTGAAGCACGGTTTGGTCAATACTGTCATGCAAATCGGATTTGACACCAGCCAGCAGAAGCAGGACATTGCCGAAGCGGTACAAGAGGGCACGGCTGAGAGAGAGCGCTGGGATTGCGCAACAATACAATACGTCTGTTGATTGCAGGGCTCTGCTCTAATTGTACGTAAACTGAACTATACATTAAAAACAAAAGCAAGCTGAGATTAAAGCGGTCAGTACAGAGGAAGCATGCGTTTGAGAATGAGTCAGTATTCTGTGTATAACGAAAAGTGGGATTCATGTTTATCACTCAGAGTATCTTCACTGTGAAGGAGGTCATTATATGAAAACAGCAACATATATATGTGTTAAAATCTTTGCTCTTACATTTCTGTGTTTAAGAGGTCTGTTCAGATATAAAATAAAGGGGTGTTTGATAAAATGCAGAACCAAGGTTGGTGCCAATATTTATTAATTTATAGGTACTGAAGGAATATACTCGGCATATGTTTGCTCTTATCATCTATACATTTATTTGCCTGAGAAACTTTGTCTTAGACTAGAAAATAAACATTACTGATAATTGGCACAGCAGATCATAATGTTCGGTGTCATCAGGAACTGGGTGTTCTCACTGGGGAAGGGTCAGCCACTGAGAGACGACACAATGATAGAACGGAGACTCCGAGGTCATCTCAACACCCAGCTGTTGAAATTCTCTGTTTTCCACATTTCTTGTTTTGTATATGATGTAACCAAGATTGATAAGCTGTGACTATATGAAACTGTGAGCTGAAAGTGTGAGTGCTTCATGTCATATTCAGTTCCAGACTGGATAGGACATGTGGTTTCTGACCCAGATTAATCTGTAAACTGTGTGAAAATGGCTTCGTTAAATTTAATAACTGAACTCCTTATTCCGTTGTTTTGTCTCATTCCTGTTCCATAAACGAACACGCAGAAGCTCCGATATTTTTTCAAACTTTCTTCAATTGGTGACGCCCGACGTGATCGAACAGGTTTTTAATATGAGAGTAAAGAAAAATAGGTAAAACAACTAGAAAATTGCATTTCCCACAGAAAATGCACTGTGAATGCCCCATGCTGAATGATTGGAGCTGAAATGCCACGAAGTGCTTCAGAGCTTGAATCCGATTGGCCGAAAGAGTTGAAGGAGCTGAAAAAAAGCTGAAAATGTATTTGAAATGCTAAACAGCTGAAATTGTCAAGAAAGGGATTAAGTTGCAGTCAATTTGCTGAAAGGGCATCAAAACAGCATGAAATGGCATTTACAGTGCAGCTTAAGAAAAAGCATAAAAGATAGTGAAACGGGCCACCATGACTGAGGTGGCTGTGGCAGCTGATGACCTCTGTCCATTTTTCCTGTTTATTGTGTTTATAAAATCAAGTGCAAGTCCTGTTTAAGATCAGTAGGAGAGCTCATGAATAGCAAATCATCACAAAAGCTCTTATGGCTTGAGCTGCAACTTGCCAAAGTATCAAAGAGTATAAAAAGATTTACAGTGTCAAAGCATTCTAAATAAATTAAAACAATGTGATTCATGAAATTCTAAAATGCTTCAGAGCCTAAATCTGATTGCTGAAAGATTTAAAGTAGTTAAAAAAAATGCTGAATGTGTATTTGAAGCGCACAACAGCAAAAAGGGATTAAGTTGCAGTCAATTTGCTGAAAGGGCATAAAAACAGCCTGAGATTACATTTCCACTGGAGTTTAAGAAAAACCATATAAGATATTGAAATGGGTGAAACAGGCCACTATGACTGAGGTGGCTATGGCAGCTGATGACCTCTGGCCATTTTTCCTGTTGATTGTGTGTATAAATTAAAGTGCAAGTCCTGTTTAAGATCAGTAGGAGAGCTCAAGAATGGCACATAATCAGAGTAGGTCTCATGTCTTAAGTTGAGGTTTGCTCAGCTGATGACCTCTGTCCATTTCACCTGTTTCAATTGTGTCAAAAATAAAGTGCTACTTCTGTGTGCATCCACTAGGAGTGCTCAAGACTGCAGAATAATCAGAAAAGCTCTTATGTCTTGAGCTGAATTTTGTTGGAGTACCAGTGAATATAAAGAGCTATAAAGGGTCAAAAATGGTCTGAAGACATGAAAACACACTAAAACCTGGTCTTAAATGTGAAGGACAAAGAAGGTGTATAAGATTGTGGCAGAATGAATGTAATATTGTATATCAATGAATATAAAAACATTCAAAGTGTCAAAAGAAAGCTGAAGAAAATCAAACACACTCAGTCTTTGTCATAAATGTGAAGGAGAAAGATGGTGCCAATAACTGTGGGGAGAATGAGTATTATATCAATAAATATCACAAGTTCAAAGCTCAACAGAAAGCCTTGAAAGCTTGGAGCAAAGCAGGATTCGAACCTGTGCTGTTTGTTTCTTCTGCATTCATGGTGATGTTTTCTACCACTGAGCCAACAGGAGTCTCACACACAGTGAGGTTTGCACTGCATACATAGAGAGCTCTGTGGAGCTGAATGCTGCTGAATGCACTGATTGAAAACACCTGCCAGGTGCACTGCCTACCTGCTGAGGTGCATGCACTCTGGCCAAGTCTCTGTCAAATCTGGCTCAGTGCACCTGTCAAACAAATGCTTCTAAATCCAAAACCTTAGCTCCTATCAACATAATTGTTGAACTGTGAGTGTCACAAGGACCTGCTCTAAACAGTGGTGTAATTTTTATTTTCCTGGGCTCAAAGGTGTGGCCGTGGGAGCAGTTTAAAAAAGGTGCTCATTTCTGCTTTGGAGAAAATCAGCTCTCTGAAATTACTATGGAGGTGAATGAAGGAGTTGGAAGGTACTCCCTCAGCTTGAAGCCTCACAGTTTAAAAAGTTTACATTTGACAGGGTTGAGAGACACATTGTTTGAAAGTAGAGAAGCAGCTCTACATTTTGAGCATAAAATGATGGCTGTAGAGTGAAGAGTGTGGACACAGCGGCAGTTTAAAAATAAATTTTCCACCTGAAAGTTTTGACGTCTCGCACTCTACTAATTAGGCTCCCACTCTAGCAAAACGCAACACACACCCATTATAAAGTCTGAAAAGGGTGAAAAAACATCCTTGCACTTAAGCTGTCACTGTTCAAAAACCATAAAAGATATCAACACAAGAAGTAATAGCTGAATAGCTGAAAGACGTGGCTTTATTTTAAAGCTTAAATGGTGTTTCTAGCTGAAAGTATGCTGAAGTTATTAGCTTTTAAAGCCTGAAAGGATTTGAAAAGGATTTGAAACGTTCCCCATTCATTTGAATGGGGAAAAAAATTAATAAAAATATTAATATAAAATCATTGCGAAAAGCCTGGAACTAGAAAAGTAATAGCATAAATGTCCCGAAGAAGCTGAACAATTTGATACCAGAATCGTTTCTGTAGCTTAAAGCGTTTTTGAGTTATTAGCGACCGAAAAACGTACGGAAGAAAAAAATGCAACAACAATACTGTGAATGCCTCGAGGGCATTCACAGTAAATAGCAGGTGAAGGGTGGGATACTGGCCAACCCACTGAAAAAACCTATTCATGGGGTTTTTAGGTTTAGAGGGCCTTTGGTCTTCCTAAAATGAACTGACAATTTGTCGTTTACCGATGTCCTCCTGGTAGAAGGGTCGAATGAACGCACGTCAATTCATCATTCCCGGTACAGTAGACGAGAGTAATAGCTTATGGTTATATGGTTCTTTTCCCGAACCTTTATTTCAGGAATCCATAGAAGCAACTAAAATCCTTTAAAAGCCTCAAAAGATAGAGATAAAGAATAAAGAGAATAAATGGAAAATAAAAGAATACAGAGAAATGAAGAAATGAAGAATAAAAAAAAAGAGATTTTGTAATAAAAAAATAAAATCCCTAGATAAATGCTGGTACCTTGTGAACACTGCTGTTGTTGCAGTTTGTGTTGCCGACTGACTGACGGACTGACAGAATGACTGACGACACTGGGTGTAGAAAAGAGGCTCCGAGTAAAAAGAGGCTGAAACTTCAAAATAACCAGTAATGTAAAATGATTGTTGTGTGAACTCCCAAGCACAGATATGAAGCTGAAAGCTAAGTTTAAAGGAGAAACCTCTCCATCTTAATGAGGTCAAAGTTCATGTTTGGCTCAGATACTTTGTTTGATTTACCCACCTGACAACAGAAGGTCAGAAAGTTCATTAAGCACTTCCAAAATTAGGGAAAGAGAAAGTCTGTAACAATGATGTACAGTGGTGTGAAAAAGTGTTTGCCCCCTTCCTCATTTCCTGTTTTTTTGCATGTTTGTCACACTTAAGTGTTTCGGAACATCAAACCAATTTAAACAATAGTCAAGGACAACACAAGTAAACACAAAATGCAATTTGTAAATGAAGGTGTTTATTATTAAAGGTGAAAAAAAATCCAAACCATCATGGCCCTGTGTGAAAAAGTGATTGCCCCCCTTGTTAAAACATACTATAACTGTGGTTTTTCACACCTGAGTTCAATTTCTCTAGCCACACCCAGGCCTGATTATTGCCACACCTGTTCTCAATCAAGACATCACTTAAATAGGAGCTGCCTGACACAGTAAGGTCCACCAGAAGATCCTTAAAAGCTACACATCATGCCGAGATCCAAAGAAATTCAGGAACAATTGAGAAAGAAAGTAATTGAGATATATCAGTCTGGAAAGGGTTATAAAGCCATTTCCAAAGCTTTGGGAATCCAGCGAACCACAGTGAGAGCCATTATCCACAAATGGCGAAGACATGGAACAGTGGTGAACCTTCCCAGGAGTGGCCGGCCGCCCAAAATTACCCCAAGAGCGCAGCGACGACTCATCCAAGAGGTCACAAAAGACCCCACAACAACGTCCAAAGAACTGCAGGCCTCACTTGCCTCAGTTAAGGTCAGCGTTCATGCCTCCACCATCAGAAAAAGACTGGGCAAAAATGGCCTGCATGGCAGAGTTCCAAGGAGAAAACCACTGCTGAGCAAAAAGAACATTAAAGCTCGACTCAATTTTTCCAAAACACATCTTGATGATCCCCAAGACTTTTGGGAAAACATTCTGTGGACCGATGAGACAAAAGTGGAACTCTTTGGAAGGTGTGTGTCCCATTACATCTGGCGTAAAAGGAACACTGCATTTCAGAAAAAGAACATTATACCAACAGTAAAATATGGTGGTGGTAGTGTGATGGTCTGGGGCTGTTTTGCTGCGTCAGGACCTGGAAGACTTGCTGTGATGAATGGAACTATGAATTCTGCTGTCTACCAAGAGATCCTGAAGGAGAATGTCCGACCATCTGTTCGTGTACTCGAGCTGAAACGAACTTGGGTTCTGCAGCAGGACAATGATCCTAAACACACCAGCAAGTCCACCACTGAATGGCTGAAGAAAAACAAAATGAAGACTTTGGAGTGGCCTAGCCAAAGTCCTGACCTGAATCCTATTGAGATGTTGTGGTATGACCTTAAAAAGGCCGTTCATGCTCGAAAACCCTCTAATGTAACTGAATTAGGACAATTCTGCAAAGATGAGTGGGCCAAAATTCCTCCAGAACGCTGTAAAAGCCTCATTGCAAGTTATCGCAAACGCTTGGTTGCAGTTGTTGCTGCTAAGGGTGGCCCAACCAGTTATTAGGTTTAGGGGGCAATCACTTTTTCACACAGGGCCATGCTGGTTTGGATTTTTTTTCACCTTTAATAATAAACACCTTCATTTACAAATTGCATTTTGTGTTTACTTGTGTTGTCCTTGACTATTGTTTAAATGGGTTTGATGTTCCGAAACACTTAAGTGTGACAAACATGCAAAAAAACAGGAAATGAGGAAGGGGGCAAACACTTTTTCACACCTCTGTATATGAGAGAAACTGATGGATGCTTGAATGTGTGTCTGTGTGTGTGTGTGTGTGTGTTTGTGTGTGTGTCTCAGAGAGATGAGTGCAGAGGGATGATGGAGCCTGCTGACTGCTCTAATCACTGATATCAGAACATTTGTTGATAGAATGCTTTGAATATGGATGGGGGTGTTTTGTCTTTGCTCAGAGGCTGAGTTTGAGTACATGAGAAGATTATATCAGCTGTTCTTTACCATGTGTTGTGTGAGGTATGAGTATGTGTTATCATGTGTGATATGTGTGTGTGTGTGTGTGTGTGTGTGTGTGTGTGTGTGTGATTGTGTGTATGCTCTGCTTATTAAGCATTTGAGTTGGAAGACAGTGATGCAAAAGTTTTGAGGCACAGATGCAGAATCAGCAATAAAGTTGTCAGATTAATGAAAAGAGCACAGAACTGGGAGGCTGCTGCTTCTGTTTGAACAATCATTTTTACATAATGTGAAGAAGTCACTGAAGTTGGCCAAAAATGCACCAATATGTGAAACATGAACTATCATTGAGCTGCTCATTTTGCATTTGTGATTACATTAGCTTGTTTGTGTTAAGACTGGAATAAGTTACCTTTGTGGGTTTCACCTTGAAATGCATACAGGGCAGTAAAGCTAAGCTTCTTTTTGGACAAATATTTTACAGATAATTAGCTTGAAAGCTTGAAGAATGTTAAACTCCAGATCTTCATGTTACATATCATGTGTCATAGTCTCATGAAATGCCAATTATCACTAGTTCTAATTTAAATTTCAACAGTGTATATATAACTAAATAAATGTGCAGGGTGTAGACTCAGCATCCTCAGTTTGTTTCAAACCTGATACCTTATAAACTAAATGTGATTAATGATAATTACAACAGTGATAGCTGAGGTCGAGGTGTTTGCTTTTAATGAATTTCTTAGAATGAGTCTGTTGGTCAGGTTATTGCCTAAAACATGTCAGATTGAGGTATTTTATGTAAATGACTCTTAATAGATTTTCTAAAGGCCATTGCTTCCACTCTGCTACAAAGTGGAATATAAAGAAGTGGGAAAAATCTTTTAGAAAACAAAATAGTGGCTGGGTTACAGCTTTGTGAAGGGTTGTTATTGAAGGAAACAATACATTAAAACATTCACTGAAGGGAGAAATTCACCATTAATGCATCGAAGCATTTGATGTGTTGCTTTTGAAACTGTATTATACTGTGAGGATTCAACCAATCTCAGTATCATTTATGTGATTTTTATTATTACTTGTTTTGTTTTCAACTTTTATCTTTGCAATTATCACATTTTTTTTCTTTTGCTAATTTGAAAGCAGAGAGAAAGCTTTAAATGTTCTGCAGACACACTCTAATTGGAGATGCAATACTTCAGCTTATTTTCACCAACAGAGAAATTCCTTAGACGGTCCCGAGACTTTGACCTGTGCAGCTCCTAATCGGGATGTCTGCAGTCCGATCTGCTCAGTGTGACAGAAAGGTGAGCTCATCTTTAACCTTCCTGCACTGGTAGGGTCAGCACCGAACCATCTTCAGGTTCTGTTTGCATAAAAGCACCATTTAAATGTTTTATTGCATCAAGGCTTTTTGGCTTTTTCAGTAACATTAATGATACAAAACTAAACAAGGAGAATCTGTTTCATAAATTTAAGATGCTTTGATGAAAATAATGACCTTTGTGGTGTTAGTGTCTGTTTTGAGAGCATGAACCAATAATTTGTGTCAGAACTGTTTTTACACTTTTTTTTTTTAGATCTTTTCCCTGATTTCTTATTTGAAAGCATTCACAGTCACATCTGCAGAGGGAAAGACAATTTTTACATTTATCTATTTGGCAGTTTTGTTTATAACCATGTTTTGATTGATCCTAATGAAGGAGATCGTTGATTCTTTTGGATTTTGAAAACGTGTGCGATACAATCTGTTTGTACATTTTGACAATAAAGACGCTCAATTCTAGTCTGCTCCAAGGAAGGAGACCCGGGGAGATATTACAATCCACTTTGCCCTTTAAAGGATATGCTGAATTATTGAGACATAATTTTATGTCTCAAAAGGGGGATTATTTATAGATTATTTGTAGATTTATAGAATAAGTGTCTAAAAAAAGAGAATGAAACTAATGAAGATCTCTCAGTCTCTCCGACTTGGGGGACGTTAACAACAGGTGCGTCCAGTCAAAGGTTTGCAGTGAAGAAAAGTGATCATGGGGAACTCACAGACAATGACCAGTGAATTATAATGTTCCAGTTATGCTATTTTAGTAGTCTGACTTATAATCACTTTCATATTTGTCTAACATGCATGGATTGTAGTTTACCATAACTATGGGACCCCTAAAGGGGGTCAGGATCTTGGTCTCAGGAGTGTAATCAGCTTTTGTTTCTTGTAACACTAATTATTGTTTTTTCCTATAATTTGGCACGAGGTCTGAGAGGAGAAACACCCTGAATTCAACTAGAAGACCACAGACAATAATGCTGCAGTGAGCTGAGTAAGAGTATGGAAGCTCAAGGAGGATGGTGCTGTGAGTATGACCTCTGACCCCATAACAATACAACAAGCAGGATCATTTAATTTAACTTTAATTTTTTTTCTTTGTTGTGTCTAAATTTAACTTATACAAGTTAAATTGTAATAAATATACAACTTATACAAAAAATCAAACTAGAAAGTAGATTAAAAAAATAGTCAGAACCACTCTTACTAAAAACATAATTTAATTCTTTTTCTTTTTTAGTTTTCCTTTATCCTCATCATGGCCCAGAATACTAGAATCAGATCACATAAAATGTGGGTATATATCTTTATTTTAAAATGACACGTTTTGCAGATTGTGTCAGTTTTCAAATAGAAAGCAGGTTGTTAGTATATGATGTAGCATGGATTAAATCCAATTAGCTTTTCTTTTTCTTTCAATAATTGGGACAAGAATAATTTCTGTAATCTCAGCCACATATTTGTCCTTGATGCTGCTGTTCAGGCTCAGACCTGTCAGCCAAAGTTGCTCCAGCTGGGCTGTGAAATGCTCCGATTGTTGCTGTGATCCTTCAAAACAGGCACAGAGACAAACCCTTGGGAGATTAGTAGTGATGATAGAAATAGTTGATGATGACTGTGGAGTGAAAGGATTGTCCAGGGTTGTTGTCAACTTACAGCAGGATGTGAAAAATGCCAGTTCTTTTACATTAGGCTCAAATTTAATTAGCATTGCTATAGTGTGGGTTTTACGTTACGGCATAGAGTGTCTGAAGTGAGATGACAAAACCGGAGTCAGAAGGATGTGGTCAGCACTCTGAGGTGCGCAAAAAGCCATGAAAAATTTGGGTCTATTATAAATTGTTTTGCAATGATTGTCCTTTACCTTCTCCTAAAGCAGTTTAACTCCCTGAATTCTCACAGGCAGTGTATTAATGTTCCTTTGAGTCACAGCTCTTTGCACATATCTGGAAGGTCTTTATTGTTTTGTTTTATTTTATTCCATGTGTGCATGAGCCATGTAGGATTCTAGGATGTCTAATTATAGAGTGGTGTGAGCTTTAGCGTGTTTTTCCTTGCCCATCAGTGCTGACTTAAAGTCTGTATCAAATGTTGGTTTTAGAGCATTACTTTGTTTTTATTTTTATCTGATTAGTTTGAATAAACTCTGAAGATGATACTGCTGAAATAGATTTCTGATCCATGCAGGAGCTCCAAACACACATGCAATGAATCCCAGCTTACATTCACAGACACGTCTCTCATTAGTGTTCTGCTTAAAGGCGTTTGACAGCTAACTCTGGGTGCATGAAAACAGGTTCACTTTTGGTGTATTGATCCTAAACTTGGTTAGTAAAACTAGTGTTACATCAAAACTGTAAGATAATTTCTCAGCATGACAAACAAACAAGAGATTTACCATCAAAAGCCACTGAATAACTAGAGCTGTAAAATATATTTGTGGGGACCTTGGTGTGTTGTTAAACTATAGTCCTAGCTGTTTGTGTAAATGTAATTATTGACCCATAAGGCCTGCAGTTCATGACCCAATTTGTTTCATTGACAGGGAAAATCTGGAACTTTCTTTCACTGGACTTTTTCCACAGGTGCCTGAGACCACACCTGAGACAGTATGGGCCTTTCACAGGAAAACTGAGCAGGGTGACGGCCACAGTGTTTGTCCAAGAGGTGTAGGAATACATCTGCAGTGATAAATCGCTGACCACTGTGGTTTGAGCATCGATGGGTTCAGTGAATGACAGCTGCACTGTCAGATCTGATGTTTTGGAGGCTGAAGGCTGCATATTTAAATGCTACCTGTGCACTGATCCAGCTGATAACTTATTTGTATGTTTGGAGTAAGAGCTTTATAGAATTGGACTTTGAGTTGACCCCAAGATTGATGCAATCTACATCTGTCTAATGAATTTTAGGCCAAAAATTAGATAATAGCTGAATCAGAGTCACTGTTTGCTGTGTGGGCCAATTGATATGAATAATCTAAATTAGACTGACGGGTGTTAAAAGCTAAAACACTTCACCAGAGCATCAGAAGACAAGATCAATTGTTGATATCAATAATCATGGGTCACTAGCTGATGGGGATGTGAAATAACTAGGTGTGTTCTGATTCATGTGTGTAATGGTGATCTTATCTCTCATGCTTGAATACACTAATGCTTGTTTTATTTTTGTTTTAATGCCATAAAAATAATAGAAAAGGAGGGAACTACAATATAAATACAACATTATTAAACCTTGTCTCAAATTTACAACGCAGCATCTTGCATATTTCAGTAACTGTAACTGTGTCTGATCCTGTGTATAAAAGTAGGACTAACATAGAGAGCGGGTTCAGACTTGTGTGAAGCTGCACCGACTGACTGTATTAGGCAACTTCGACAACTCTGAACCAGAGTACTCTGTAACCTGTTTGAGATGGCTTTATTACATTTACTAATTGACTCCTTATCCTGTGTGTTGTGTGAAATCTTTCTGATCACGGAACACGCAAAATCTGAAGTAATGTTCAGGTTCTTTCACCTGATGAATAAATAAATAAGCACACTAATTACATGATGTTCTGTCACCAGTTTTACAAATAATTTATAGACTGTATAACTTTAAAATGTAGTAGACTGCCAGCTACAAAGCACTTTGTCTTTTCCTGTAAATTAAAATCGCCCGCTCTGAAAGCAGCGCTCCAAAGAGAAAGTGTCCGCACCTTTGGATAAAATAAATCAATACTGCGTATCTCTGGTAAATCGCTACAGTAATTTTAATGTCAGAAACTACCTTTGCAGACAGTCAGAGAGCCCAGACTATCATGAGCATCACTGGCTTTTATTTATGGTCCTTGAACGCCACGTTTTCCAGAAAGCACCATGAGCTTTGCTCTCACTCACATCACCCAGACCCTTTCCCTGCCCCCACGTCCATAAAGTTAGCACTGGTCTATTTCACTTTAATTTGGTGGCTCAGTGCTCCAAAATCTCTAACTTCTTTATATTTTACAGGAAATAGGTGCAGCCATTTATTGAAACATACATGAATGCAGTTCAAAATGGAGCCTGAAAGCCAGTATTTGGTGTGACCTTTATTCTCCAGCACAGACTGATCTCTCTGCCTTCTGTCATTGCTGAAGTAGTCTTCAGGAACAGTTCTCCAGGCTTCTTGAAGGTCATCTAAAGCTCTTCTTTGGATGTTTCTGCCTTTTGTTCCATTCACTGTCAGGACGCTCCCACACTGCTTCAGTAATGTTGAAGCCTGGGCTCTGGGAGGCCAATCCATCACTGATAGGGTTCCATTATGTGTTTTTCTATCCAGGTTTGCTTTTACTGCATTGCCAGCGTGTTTGAGACTTTTCTGTGCTGATAAATGAATGAGATCTCAGCAGCAGTGGATGAATCACAGCCCCAAACCATGACAGAACCTGCACTGTGTTTTACAGACAGCTGTAGACGCTCACTGTTGCACCTCCCTCCTGCTCTCCCCCATACATATTGATTATAATTTGAATAAAAATTTCCCATTTTTGCTCATCACTCTATAAAACCCACTGTTAAGTGCCATTTT
This sequence comes from Pterophyllum scalare, assembly GCA_024447675.2. NCBI lineage: Eukaryota > Metazoa > Chordata > Actinopteri > Cichliformes > Cichlidae > Pterophyllum > Pterophyllum scalare. The sequence continues at coordinate 16,324 of JAMQGT020014082.1, forward strand.
TGAGTAATTCATAGTTTATTTTTAAATGGCTTTAAAAAGATCCCAAAAAGCAGGATTCATGTGTATCAGTTTATCTTCAGCACACATTCCTGAGAAGGCACACCTGTCTGATGGTGGAAGGACAGTTGGGACAATACGGTCATGGAGATCAGGTTTGACACCAGGCAGCAGAAGTGGGAGGAGGCGGTGGGTGTTCCTATTAATGCCGATGACACGTTATAAGCTACCTTTAGTAGAAGCTTTTAAAATAAGTTTATAATTGATAAAAGTGGAACTTCATGCAGAACTTCTAACACTGAAAAGGCAGAAAGCTTAGATCGCTCAGTGCAGCACTACTTTTAAAAAAAGCTATTTATTTATTTATTTATTTACTAATTCATTAGATTGACAAAAATAAATTCATCAACAGAATGTTTGGTGATTTGCAGTGGAAAATGTGTGAAAGGTGATACTGACTAAAAATTTATCAATCTATCTTAGATTTTCAAAACTTGTTCCACCATGGGTTGCAGCTTTGTTTTAGACAGTGAAAACACTTCAGCATGAAATGTTAAAAAACATTTGTGAATCACATTAGTCAAAGTTTTTATGAAGAAAGCGCCACCTCTTGGTAACACTCTGCAATTGAGGGAAAGGGGTGTGGTCATGCTGGGAAGTAGATACGCCCAGGAGAAGGAGGGGGACTTCCAGCCGGCTGGGAGCGGCAACTCTAAGTGGCCGCATCTGTATATATGTTTATGTATACACACACACACACACACACACACACACACACCCCCACCCCCAATTTTTTTTTCTCAAGATATTCAGGACTATTTATCAAACCACACTCTGATAAGAATGTGCAAAGAATAAATAAAAAGAAAAGAAATGCAGGTGAAATAAAAAGATTTTTGCTCCCCAGGGCAACGAAAGAACTAAACAAAACCCCAGACAACCCAAAAATCAAGAGACAAAAAGAAACAAAAAATTAAAATAAAACTTAACATGCAAATTTTAAAATAAAATAATATATGATATTCTTTTCTGGTTGTGGTAATGATGCACAATTAAAACCAATTAAAAACAATTAACTCCTGACTGTCCCCCTTTTTTTTTTTACTTTTTTTTTTTTTACAGTTTCATGTCCTTCAATGGTAGGCAATACTCACTTTGTATCAGGGGTAAAGCTTAACCCTGAGAGTTTTGGACCTTCACTCCCTAACTCTACCATCCATACCAAGAACAAACAAACTAAAACAAAAAAAAGGGAAAATCAGAAAACAAAACAACAACTTATAGCACTCATAACCCATTTGTCTCTCACTCACACACACAAATTCTTTGCGTCTTTGACACACAAACTTAGATTCACCCACACACACACAGCAACGCTGTAAGTGACACACACACATAACCACAATGCTCAGAGAGATGGACATGCATACTCCAGTTGCTAAACACTACAACCATTTTTTCTTTTTCTCTCTGTTTATCTCTGACCTACAAACACACACAGACACAAACAGCAGCAGACACACACACACACACACACAGTAATGGCCTGAGTCCCATTCTCACGCAAACCACTCCAGTTGTTTTTGTCTCCAAGGCACACACACACACACACATTGACTCAGATACACACACACACACAGATAGTAACAGACATGTTTCCTTTTCCTATGTGATCCAGCTTTAGAGTTTTTTGCCAGATTCCTGACCTTTTGTTTTCAGGTGCATATTTTAAAACAAAGAATTTAACCAAGCTTTTGCTTTATCTAATAACTGAGCGAGCGACGCCTCCCCCTTTATTGTTTATATTTACTACAACCTTGATATTTGTCCTCTGGACTTTAGTCATCCTTAACTTTGTTTTACTGGTTTCTTTGAGGATTTCATCCCTTTTATTTACTGCAGTATCAGCTCACTTGCCCCCCCCCACCCCAACACACACACACACACACACACACACAAACACGCATGCACACACACACCTCAAACATTCAAAGGCCTCCTCATACACACTTTTAGTTGCAACTTTTACTAACAATTTCATATCAACTTCTTAGTCTCTATTTTATTCAAACAACACTTTTGTTTACAATTTTTCTTTTCTTCCAATGTATACCATGAGAGTTAATTCAAAGAATTAATAATTTTCAATTGTTAAGGAGACTGCCTTAGTCTACACAAACCTAGTATCATCAGTTTAGTGTCTCAAATGGCTATGAGCCGCCACTTTACGGGCCAACATATAATTCTAGTCAGATATGAGTGTCTGTGGGGCCGACTTTGAGTCTGAAACGATTATGAGCCATCCTTTTAATGACCAACTTTAAGTCTGAAATGATTATGAGCCATCGCTTTAGTGGCCAACTTTTAGTCTGAAACAATTATGAGCCATTGTTTTAATAGCCAATGTATACATCTAATCAGATATGAGCCTCTGCGGGGCCGACATAAGCATCAACAATACTCACTATCCTAAAAAAACTCATTTTGTCATCTCTCATGGTATAAAAGCCAATTCTCACACACCATTCTTCATGCTGTGGATAACAGAAGTTATTTCTATTCAGTAGAAAGAATTTCCAACCACAAACACGTCTTGGTTTTAATAAATAAATTTGATCAATAGCCTAATCTATAGGGCAGTTTTACATTTCCAATTTCTCTCACAATCCTTTTTTACTCGTTTCAACTCTTATCACTTGACATATTTTGTTTCTTTTACCCACTATTATTAACTCTTAATGTTTACAGTTCTTCTGATGCTTCAATATTTCCAGGCTTTAAACAGTTTATTTTACAGAGTCTCTGAAATTTGTTCGCTCGTGACCTTACCTCCTCCTCACTCACAAAAAAAAAAAAAAAATTAACGTCCAATTTTGCAGAATTAGGTTAAAAACAACAGGTTTCTGGTTACCTTTTTTATGAGGCGCCCCCTGTGAGTGTTTGAGGAGTTAAAGTCCCAAGGTGACTCCTGGAGAAAATATTCCCCTTCGTCCTCTTTTGCCAATCATCCTCCTTCACAAATCACCTGTCATTGCCTGTTATCAGTTCTTATCACATTGGAGTCACCAAATTGATAGGTAAACAGGTTTGTTTGTGAAGGAAGACACCTGAAACACTTTAATTAAAAAATTAAGACATTTAATATATTAAAGAATCAGAAGAAATCACACATGCATGTTCCTGGCTAACTATAACATCTTTATACTGCCACTTATCTAAACATAAACAAGCTGTGAGTTGGCCTTGTCTTTGGTCTCGTTCAAGCTGGTTTTTCATGACCCAGGTTCCTCTCATCACCTGTGGAGTCATAAAGCACATCTTCTTCCTGATGTCTTAGTTAGTCATACAGAGCAATCTTGTCCAGATTAATGACAGAATATGGTGACATTGGTGATGTTTTAATTGTACGTACTGTGGCTGAACTTTCAAGATAAGATGCACTAAAACAGAGAAGTTAGTCTAGCACTTTCTATCTGGTGCTGTCTATCTAATGTATTATTTAATTGTTTATTATTTGGTTGATCCACTGTTTATTAATTAATTTCCTGGAGTTTACTTTTAAACATTTGTCCTTTTAGTCATTCAGTAAAAAATAATCCCTAACATGGTTGAAAGGGCGGTGGCACGTTGGACTGACCTATTCATGGCCACTCTACAGGATACTCTGGATGATGCAGACTGGGACATATTTCGTCACAGCACTGATGATGTCATCAAGTTTATAGAAGTGGTAGTAGGGTTTGTTGGGAAATTGGTGGACAATACAGTTGCAAGAATCACCATCAAGACATTTTCCAACCAGAAGCCGTGGGTGGACAAACCATTTGCGATGCTTTGAACTTTCGGACCGCTGCCTACAATGCAGGGCTCATTATTGGGAACATGGACGAGCACAAAGCCGCGACATATGGAGCATGCAGAGGAAGGTGAAATGGTGCTACGGAAAGAAACTAGAGTCACAGTTCCAACAGAGTGACTCTAGATCCCTGTGGCAGGGACTACGGATGATTGTGGATTGCTAGAGCACACCCTCCAGACTGATAAGCGCAGATAGGTCTCTGGCGAACAAACTTAACAACTTCTATGCTCGCTTCGAAGCTGCAATCGATGTGCTAACTGTGCTAGCACTGGTGCTAATGGTGCTAATAGCACTGACAATGTGGCTGACGGAACATGTGTAGAGCCCCTCATTACAGAGTTGAATGTGGGTAAAGTGTTCAAGAGGGTGAATACCAGGAAGGCAGCAGGATCTGATGCAATCTATGACAGAGTCCTCAAAACCTGCGTGGACCAGCTGGCTCCAGTATTCACAGACATCTTTAACCGCTCCCTGGCCCATGGCATCGTCCCATCTTGCTTCAAGAAATCCACCATCGTCCCTGTCCAAAAGTAACCTCATTCACCGTGCCTCAATCTATCCCCCTTTTGCCCTCACATTAGTCACAATGAAATGCTTTGAAAAGCTGGTCAGACACTGAATCACTTTTTCATTGCCAGACACCCTGGATCCTATGCAGTTTGCAGATCGTCACAACCGCTCCACTGACGATGCAATCACACATCTGCTTCACACCACACTGACCCACCTGGACATTAGGAGGGGTAATTATATTAAAATGCTCTTTAATGACTACAGTTCAGCTTTTAACACTATTATCCCCTCCACAGCCTCCTGGGGTGGCTGTGACTCAGGAGGTGGAGCAGGTCACATACTAATAGGCAGGTTGGTGGTTTAATTCCTGGCTGCTCCTGCTCATGCCAAAGTATCCTTGGGCAAGATACTGAACCCCAAGTTCCTCTCTGACGCAAGCGTTGGAGTGTGAATGTGAGTGAACGGTAGACAGTAAAAGCACTTAGCTTACATACACATGGAAGTGCTTGTATGAATGGGTGTGAATACAAATGTGTTGTATAAGCACTTTGAGTGCTCAGAGCAGAGAAGTGCTCTATAGGAACCAGTCCATTTGCTATTCTCACCACCAAGATTTGGGACTCCATCCATCCCTGTGTGACTAGATCTCCAACTTCCTAACAGACAGACCACAAATAGTGCGAGTGGGCAATCATGTCTCATTCACCGTCACCCTTAGCACTGAACTCCTCAGGGCTGTGTACTGTGCCCCCTGCTTTACTCACTATACACCTATGACTCCAGGGCCACTTCCAGCTCTACCACCATTGGGAGGTTTGCTGACAGACACAGTAGTGGTGGGTCTGATCTCAGACAATGATGACAGGGCCTACCTAAAGGAGATAACTGGTGCCAGGACAATAATCTTCTGCTCAAAAGACATGCTGTGGAAGAGAGCCAATGATTAACTACAGAGTATAATAGTATATACAGAGTAGTATAAACAGCATAAATAAGGTGAATGAAAATAAACAGTGCATTATTGGAACCCCCCTCCAGCAGCCTAGGCCTATAGCAGCATAACTAAAGAGTGGTTCAGGGTCACCTGATTCAACCCTAACTATAAGCTTGATCATAAAACAAAGTTTTAAGCCTAATCTTAAAAACAGAGAGGGTGTCTGTCTCTTGAATGCAAGCTGGGAGCTGGTTTCACAGAAGAGGGGCCTGAAAGCTGAAGGCTCTGCTTCCCATTCTATTTTTAAGTATCCTAGGAACCACAAGTGAGCCAGCAGTCTGAGAGCGAAGTGCTCTATTGGGGTGATATTGGACTGTAAGTTCTTTAAGATAAGCTAGGGCCTGATTATTCAAGATCTTGTATGTGAGAAGAAGTATTTTAAATTCTGTTTTATTGTTTGACACCATGTTTCTAAGATTTGAGGGGCAGAGTACAAGAACTTCAGTTTTATCTGAAGCAGGAAATTAGAGGTCATCCAGGCCTTTATGTCTTTAAGTCATTCCTGCAGTTTAACTAATTGATGTGTGTCATCTGGCTTCATGGATAGATAAAGCTGGGTATCATCTGCATAACAATGAAAATTGTATGCAATGCTTTCTAATAATACTGCCTAAGGGAAGCATGTACAATGTAAATAAAATTGGTCCTAGCACAGAACCCTGCGGAACTCCATAATTAAATTTCATGTGTGAAGAAGACTCCCCATTTACATGAACAAATTGGAGTCTATTAGATAAATATGATTCAAACCACTGCAGTGCAGTACCTTTAATACCTATGGCATGCTCTAATCTCTGTAATAAAATGTTATGATCAACAGTATCAAAAGCTGCACTGAGGTCCAACAGGACAGAGCACAGAGACGAGTCCACTGTCAGAGGCTGTAAGAAGATCGTTTGTAACCTTCACTAATGCTGTTTCTGTACTGTGATGAATTCTGAAACCTGACTGAAACTCTTCAAATAAACCGTTCCTCTGCAGATGATCAGTTAGCTGTTTTACAACTACTCTTTCAAGGATTTTGGAGAGAAAAGGAAGGTTGGAGATTGGCCTATAATTAGCTAAGACAGCTGGGTCAAGTGATGGCTTTTTAAGTAGCGGTTTAATTACAGCCACCTTGAAGGCCTGTGGTACATAGCCACCTAATAAAGACAGATTGATCATATTTAAGATTGAAGCATCAATAATTGGAAAGACTTCTTTGAACCGTCTAGTAGGAATGGGATCTAATAAACATGTTGATGGTTTGGAGGAAGTAACTATTGAAGTTAACTCCAGAAAACTCAACTGGAGACAAAAAGTCTACATAAATATCATTAGCAGTGGAAGTGGCTGTACATAATAATACATCTGTGAGATGGTTCTAATTATTTTTCTTTTGTCTAAAATTTTATTTGTAAAGAAATCCATGAAGTCATTACTAGTTAAAGTGAAAGGAATACTGGGCTCTACAGAGCTCTGACTCTTTGTCAGCCTGGCTACAGTGCTGAAAACAAACCTGGGGTTGTTCTTATTTTCTTCAATTAATGATGAATAGTAAGATGTCCTAGCTTTATGGAGGGCTCTTTTATAGAGCAACAAACTCTTTTTCCAGGCTAAATGAGTATCTTCTACTTTAGTGAGACGCCATTCCCTCTCCAGCTTACGGGTTATCTGCTTTAAGCTGCGCGTTTGTGAATTAAACTTATTATTCCTTCATTATTATTAAGCATAATAATGAAGGAATTAGATCCTTAAACTTAGTTACAGCACTTTCACAAAGACTCCTACTGTAATAAAACTTATTCCCCACTGCTGTGTAATCCATTAAAGTAAATGTAAATGTTACTAAGAAATGATCAGATAGGAGGGGGCTTTCAGGGAATACTGTTAGGTCTTCAGTTTCTATGCCATATGTCAGGACAAGATCCAGAGTATGATTAAAGTGGTGGGTGGGCTCCTTTACATTTTGACAGAAGCCAATTGAATCTAATAATAGATTAAATGCAGTGTTGAGGCTGTCATTTTCAGCATCTACATGGATGTTAAAATCACCCACTATAATGATTTTATCTGAACTGAGCACTAAATCAGATAAAAAGTCTGAGAAATCAGACAGAAACTCTGAGTAAGGACCAGGTGGACGATAGATAATAACAAATAAAACAGGTATTTGAATTTCCCAATTAGGGTGGATGAGACTAAGAGTCAGGCTTTCAAAAGAATGAAAACTCTGTCTGGGTCTTTGATTATTAACTAAGCTGGAACAATCTGCTTATTGGGTGTAACACAGATTCACAACTGGAAAAGGCAAAGAAGCTTAAGTTCATGAGTTATCATCACCTTTGTCAGGGTAATGTCAGTATGAAATCAGAAATGAGTAATGATAAAAGATCTCAGAGGAATAGTATCAGCTTCAAAAGCTCTGCGAGGGCAAAGAAGAGTAGAAACAAAGTTTTGATATTGATTAAAATTTAAAAAGATAAATCACAGCTGCAGCTCAGAAGGTACAGCCAGTCACATACTAATCGGAAAGTTGGTGGTTCAATTCCTGGCTGCTGCACTCTGCGTGCCAAAGTGTCCTTGGGCAAGATACTGAATCCCAAGTTGCTCTCTGATGTGTTCATTGGGCTGTGAATGTGTGTGAATATTAGCTAGAAAGTGCTTACGTAGAAAAAAGTGCTTCTATGAACGGGTGAATGAGGCTTACTGTAGCCTGTATAATAACCAATCCTTTTACCATTCAAAAGATCTAATTACTTTCATCCTTTGATTCAGTACAAATAGGCCCAAGCAGTGGTTAGGTAAGTTATAAGGAAGACAAAAAGGTCATACTAGAGGAAGTTATTGTGGGACAACTAGGAGCACCCCTTGGACAGGAATCGTCTGAGGCATAATAAAGTAAATGAGAGGAGATTGGAAGAAGTAGTGCTAACCTGCTTTGAGTAGTGGGGAAGCTGTGTTAATAACTAATAAAAAGAAGGCTGACCGCACACATCATGGTTAGTTTAAGTTCTGCCTTTGTTCCTTTAATTTAAAATAAAGTCTTTTGGCATTTCTGTGTGCATCTCCGGTTTTTGTCATGGCTGTGTATATGTTGTATATCCTGTCAAACTCTGTGCAATATTGCTAGCTTTGGAAAGGGCCACAAAATACTTGAAGTGATTCAGTATCAGCTTTAACTTACATCTATAGAGGGATAGCCAGTAGCCCCTGGATTAAGTTCCTAATATATTGTCAGTCCATTCACAGCTAATCAGTCAAGGTAAAAATACCGCATCCCCATGTGGGCACCAGCTCACCGGAATTCCAGGCGATGAGAAACCAGATAAGTTAGCAAGAGGAATCTGTCAATAAAGACAACATAGATAATGGTGTTGACACCAGTATCTATGTTGTCTTTATTGTTTAAATTATGATTTTTCTCCACACTGTCGCCAAGTGTTTGCTCATAGCTTGCTCATTGCTTATAGGCTATATAAATAAAAGTGAACTGAATTCATGTCATTGTAACTCCTACAGCCACTCTATTATGTTATTATCTATTAACAGCAGTTATTTACAAAAATAGTCAGATACAGAATGTTAATCAGTGTCTGAAAGATTAGCGTTGCCCTTAATTTCCCTTGTATTTATCATGCTTCACATAGAATTGAGTATGTTTATCATCAGTTACTGTTAATATAGAGTTCTATGTGTGGGTTCACAGTATTGTATATTATTGTGTATTCTTGTGATGTATGCTTTCTTTCTGTATATAAGTCTGGAGAGAAATGGATGAAAACTGCAACTCTGACGAGTTGGCAGTGGTATGCAACTACGAGGTCCATAATTCTAGTTAACTCCATTCTGTGAGACACTATTGTGTGATTCCCATATGTATGTTTTTATACAATAGCAGTTAGTGTTAAGCAGAAAAATAGCAGTGAAGTTGTGTCCTAAATTTCAGTAAAGCTACAAATCCTAATCAAATAGCGGCTTACTGTGTATTGTTAGCCCTTAAACACGACAAACTTAAAGTAACAAAATCAGTGGACTTTCCAAAATGTGTAACTGCTCTGTAGAGATAATGAATTTTATCATCTGTGGAAGAAGAACAAGAAAAAGAAGAGGTTTTATTGTCATTGTACAAGAAATATAAGAAATGGGTGGTAGCTCTCTTCAATCAGCAGCCGTGCAATATAAACAAAATAGAATATAAACAGCTTAAATATGGTTAAAATACAATAACACAGTGACTATATTTACAGTGAAGCAGAAGAATGAGCTGAGATATATACTCCTATGTACACAATAATTGGTTAGTTTGTTACCGTTCAAATAAATTCACAGATACTCAGCACGGTTACATTAAACAATGTTGCTTACTCTGCTTCGATGGACAACAGAAAAGAAAAACTAAACTAAACAAAACAAGAACATTCGGGTGACACAAAACATCACTTCTTCTCGGCGGCCTCTCACTTCAAATCATCAGCACTCTGTAATATTCTCCTCAGTACCTGCAGCGCTCATTCCGACCGAGTCTACTCCACACACTGGTTACTGTCTGCTGTCCCTACACTCGCTCCTCACCGACAAGCTGAGCCGCTTTCTGTGACCATGGCACCTTACAAACCAGATAAAACCAGATCAGGTATTGACAGTGTAAAATGTATATTGAAGATTTTTGATCAGTTTAACTCAATTTTATTTTTTACTGTATATTATAGTACAAAAATTGCACTCCTGGCCTGCATCTGTAAATCACAATATGATATTTCATTTCCTGATTGGAAACATCCCAGCGGAGAGTGGAGTGTGTGCTTACTTCTATTGCTCGTGTTGTGACAACATAAATCTGTTTACACATCTACATTGTTGGTACCTGTATCTCTTAGGTAGACAAGAAGCAAGCCCCTATACAAAACAATATATAAACATATAAACATAAAGAGCTTTGAGTGCCCAAGTAGAGTAGAAACATGCCATGTAGGAACTAGTTTACCATTTACAATAAATCAATTCATTCTTGAATAAAGACTTGGTTTAAGAGCAGAGAAAGGGCTAGGATCATTAAATGACTAGCTATAGCTAGTCTGGGAAAAAATATAGGTCAATGAAATGTCCCATGAAGTAATGGAAACATGACTGTGTGTGTGTGTGTGTGTGTGTGTGTGTGTGTGGTGGGGGGAGAAGGTTGAAGCTACATAGACTGTGCCTCCCTCAATGTCTTTGTCACAATTTATTATGTGCCATTTTTCTTCAAGCTGTGTCACGTTTACGGTATCTGCCACAGTGGTGACTGGCCAGCCTTAAAAAGAGTATTATCAGGAGAATAGTTTTGCATATATTACAGGGTTAAGTGCAAACCAATCTGCTTTATCCAAACACAGCAATCCAAACAGAGCGCTGTGCCTGGGAGACTGATGAGTAACACACTCAACTGGGGCCCCAGCAACCCCTAAACCCCCCTTTCCATCTTCCCATCACACACAGGGCTCACACTGATTGGCTCTGATTGGTTGTATAAAACACAGCTCTGACTTTTTGATTATATTACACATGGTCACGCATGGGTTGGTGCTGCAGATAGCAGAGCCTCAGCAGCCCTGAAACAGTTACCAGTACTCCAGATTACTGCAAGGACACATAAAGGGAAAACGAGCTCAAGGCTGTGATTGTAATGACTCCAAGAAAATATGTAACACTCACTGGGATGGTCTCTGATGTTGATGACACAAGTGTATTATATCCATTCTTACTGATGGTTTGCAGTATGTGAATCCCACAGCAGGTCCAGACCAGCCCTAAACTCCTTCGCAGGTTACCCCGGGTTCACTGATGTCACATGTCGGGAACTGCATTGTGGGTGAAGTGGCAGATGAGGACTTTCAGAAGGCCGGAAGGAAATTGTTTTGGCATTTTAAATGGAACACCTCCGTATACAATCCACTCTGACCTCTCATGTGCCTGTCTATTCCTCAGTGGAGATACAGGGCTGAGGGTTTGTGGTCAGGAGCACTGGCCCAAAGGGAGCAAAGCAGATAGGGTCTAATCCATGAAGCCCTCAGCCAAAGCTAATTTCCCACATAGGCCCATCAGCTTGAGTTACAGATTAAAGAGACAGGACCCTTCTTGTATCACTTGCCTTTTCACCTCTCTGAGCTCTGTTTTTTCTCAGTTTTAGCACTCTTGATCAACAAGAATTCCCAGCCCAGCACATGCAGACTGAACGCAAAACATTTGTTTTGCTCCCAAAAGTTGTTGCCAGTGTGACTGTTTTATTCTAAATATGTTGTAGCTAATTCAGTGCATGCTAAGCACATATTCATACTCTTTATTTTCGCAGCTCTTGAGATTTTAGCCACACTGGAACATTTTGATTTTCTCTGATTGGTTTACATTGTCACCTGGCTATTATTCCGGTCCCGGTGGACTGATTAGTGTGTTCATCCAGTGATGGCAATGAGATACTTGGTCAGTAATAAGAAAATAATGATATCCCATGGCCTGTTTACAGCCTCAAAACATCATTTTTTGTTTTCTCATCTCTGTCACATGTTTATGGTGCATGGTGGGGTTGCAGTAGTTATGTATCTAGATAGCTGCAGAAGACAAGAGAGCATAAATATTTTTAAGTGCCAAGTCACATGCAACTTTTCAAACACACAAACTGATTCTGTTCAGGTTGTCACAAAATGTGTATGCTGCTGTATTTCCCAGCTAGAAAAAAATATAAATATGCGACACTGACAGATGGAGAAACATGCAAGAAAAACAGGACAGCAAAGGAAGAAATGTAGAATTGTGAATGTTTACAGTGATTCACTGTGTTGGACCGCTTATGTCTAGAATACTGTTTCTAGGTTACATCAAAGGTAACACATCAATTTATATTTAAGGTGATGATGCTGATTAGACTCACTTACTGAATTCTACCTTTTATACCAGCCTTAAAGGCTTTGAAATTAGAAGGAAAAAATGGAACATAAAGAGACCAACAACAGCACAAAATTCAAACTACAGGAGACAGTAGAAAAATATTAATGATTCATCATTAATTGAAGAAAATAAGAACAACCCCAGGTTTGTTTTCAGCACTGTAGCCAGGCTGACAAAGAGTCAGAGCTCTGTAGAGCCCAGTATTCCTTTCACTTTAACTAGTAATGACTTCATGGATTTCTTTACAAATATTTTTGAATTTCTGAGTTAACTTCAATAGTTAAGTTCCTCCGAACCTTCAACATGTTTATTAGATCCCATTAGACTGCTCAAAAAGTCCTACCATTGATTAATTCTTCAATTTTAAATATGACCAGTCTGTCTTTATGGACTAGTACAGGCCTTCAAGGTGGCTGTAATTAAATCTCTACTTAAAAAGCCATCACGACACAGCTGTCTTAGCTAATTATAGGCCAATCTTTTTCTATGCATAAGCAATAGATGTGGATGAGCACTGCTGATTGACAGTTGGGTGCTCATAGAGCATCTGTCCCCTCAGATTTAATAACACTCTAGTTTTCATACAGTCATACTCATTTTTTTTACACCTCATACACTCACATATTCAGACACATGCACCTAACATTTCACCTTCCAGATGAGTGGGGAGGGGAGCAGGCAGGTCTTTTCACACCCCTGCTTCCGGCACCCGGCCTGGGGCAGGAGTTGGCTAGGGTATCGGGGGTGGGGCTCACTGCAGTCCAGCGCTGGGGGCACTCATTCGCCCACGCATCAGAAGATGGGCACTCGGTGGCTCCAGGGCATGAGGCTGGGTGTTTTGGCATGGTTGTTGGCCTGGTCCCTTGGGGTTGTGGTTCAGGTGGGCAAGGGGTTCTTCTGTGTGTGTGTGTGGGGGGGGGGTCTCGGTGTCAGGTGGTTCTTGGGCGCCTGCGATCCTGGGGCCCTCCCCTGGGGCCCTCCCCTGGGGCCCTCCCCTGGGGCCCTCCCCTGGGGCCCTCCCCTGGCTTGTGTGGGGATGACCGGCTTCTGGTGGGGGCAGCTGCCTGTCTTCGCTGATTCTCTGGGGCTCTTGCCCTTTGGCCGTGGGAGCCCCGGCTGGGACCGCCCTCCTCCTCCTCTTGGGTTGGACACATGGTTGTCATCGGGATGTGTGGTCTTGGGTCTTCAGTGCTCCGGGGAGGGGGGGGGCAGGCAGCCCAGGTTTCCTGAGTCTGTTTCTATCTGTCTCTGGCTCCGGGGGCCATTGTTGTGGCTTCTCACCCTCTTTGCCAAGTATGTTTCATGACAAATATAAACACACACAGGCACACACACACACCAGAACAAGAGTATGTATTTGTTGTTTGTTGTATTCTTCTATTTCTCTGTTTATTGTGTTTTGTTTTTCTTTATGTTTTTGTAATTTATTACAGATGCAGCAATTGGTAACACCCCACCTCCACCACTTTCTGCCTGTTGGCTACAGTGTAGTCGGGCCATGCCATTTAAAACTTGCAAATAAAGACACAAATAAAGAAAATAAAGGGGGGGACTAACAAGAGGAGCCTGCAATACAGCTCCTCTTGGCACAGCAATGTGTTTGGCACAACAGAGCATGCAGACAATAATTTTGCTTGTTTAAGCTGCTGGACAGGTTAAAAAGAAAAAACGTTATACCGGCAATAAAAGCAACAAACGAACAAATGGTTAGCACAAAAAGGTAAAATATCTAACACTATCTAAACAAATAAAGCCAAGTTGATTTTTATGTGCCTTACAAATTAGTAAACTTTTTTTTCTTTCACATACATGCTACTGTTGTGGAGAACACTACAACTGTCCCTTTGAGCACATTTGAACCAGGCATGACAAAATTTTGTCTCCAAAGCTCTCCCATCATGCATGCATTTTCTTCTCCTAAATAACCACTATAGGCATTCTGTCTCAGAAACCTCACCATATAGAGCTAAATGTTGCAGTGTGCACGTATGAACTAGCGGCTTGCGGTTCCTGACACATAAAGGTTACATTCACACACATCCTTGTAAGTTATCTATCACATGTAGGCAAAGGAAGAAAATCTCCCATCCAATGCTGCAGATGGACAAGAAGGAGTGATGTTGAAACAGAGCTAGGGGAGAGGTTGAAGCCCACCCAAAATACAGACACAGATGCACACACACACCCCTATTCATTGTTTGACATTTTGTTTTCTCATGGCCATTGTGGTGAGAGCTGTCACTAACAGAGAAACAGCGTGACCATGTTGATTAGGAGAACCTTTGGGGCAAGGAGTGGAAATATGCTGTCAGCTCATTACCAAAATACATAAGCTCTCACTTCCAATTACTCACTTAGCAGCTGGAGATTAGACATGAGAGCTGATGCCAACACTGCAGTCTTTCTGGGGTCAGTCATGAAGACTGCAGTCACAAATTTTATCACTTTATCCCCCCATACTTCTTTAAACACATCCTGCTGCCCTTTTACTCAACTCATCTGAAAAGCAAAGTCAAATATTTATACATGCGTGTTAACTTCATACTCAGTGCAAAACTCAGGACAGACACAGTCACAGACTAGCAGATGAAGATACGGGAGCACTTAACAGCAAGCAAGGCGGATAGTTTCTTAAGGTATTAGTGAAGACTAAACCACTGGTAAAAGAAGAGCAATTACTGGGCTTGTTAAAATGGTTAGCATTTACATTTAACAATCCTTAGTTCAAAAATGAGTTTGATTGTTTTTTTTCCTTAAAGACCCTAAAACATTTTAATGCAAATAAAATAAATTAGATTTACACACAGCTGGTAAAAGCAAATACATTTTGCAGAAACCATAAGGCTTTGTGAGCATTTGGGACTGGGATGATAGTAACTTTATTTATGCCTTACACAAATTGCACTGGGCAGAAATGTGAATAACAGTAACATACCCAAGAACAGATGGCTATTTTTGCATAAACTGCTGCATCCTGAACCTCCCATCTGCACCCATTTTAATTCTACATAAAGTCAAGAAACCTGATTTGTCAGTTGAAATTTTATTAATTAATATTGCCACATTACAATGACTTAATCAAACCGTAATTCCATCCACTCATTAAGTAAGACACATCCTCCCTTGTAACTGCTTATCCAGTTCAGGGCTGCAAGGGGGCTGGAGCCTTTCTCTGCTGTGATGGAGCTAAAGGTGGGGTTCACCCTGGAGAGGTCACTAGTCCATGAGAAACTGACAATCACAACCGCCGCCACTTTCAAATCACCAATCAACCTAACATGTGTTTGGACTGTGGAAGGAGGCCAGGGTACCCGGAAAGAACTCAAACTGGTAGAAGGAAAACATGCCAAACTCCACATAGCAAGGCCCAAGCCAGGATCTTTTTGCTGTGAGGCAACAGTGCTAACCACCATGCCATTATGCTGCCCAGCAGACTAAACATATGTACAGCTTAAATTGAGTGGGTTAAACCAAGATATTACATTATCCATTGAGGAGCTGCACTTGTCTCAATGCTAAAAAATAAGTTTAAATGCTTCAATACTTTCATGACAGTCCTTTGAACACTACAATCGATGGCTATCACCATAGAATGGTTTTCTTCCAATGTGGTGTTTTCCAGGCTTTTAACTGTTGTCTTTGGCATTTAGTTTTGTCTTCAGCAGTGAAATTCATCCTCAAATGGTAATTCATTTGGCCATCGCAAAATATTCCATTTCTTTATCTTAAAATAAACTCTGGGCTGCTTTTGCAGTAGTCATCACTAATCAGCTTTACTGCATGTTACCGAATTTGAGCAGAGAGTATATCCTAACAGTTTAAAGCCTTGTGTCCCATGCTTATCATGAATTTTTCTAAATTTTGCATTACTTTTGTTCCTCCCTTCATACAGGTTAATCTTAGTTTTATATGGCCAAAGGAGTTTCTTCCAGAGCTATTCTGACCCCCACCCCCACCCCCACCCCCACCCCAGTCTGTCTGACCTTATCTGTGTTCTGTCCTTTATCTTGGCCTGTTTCCCATGCACTGAGATGTTAGATGTTATGGGTTCACTGGAAGAGTGACACTTGGAGTCAACTCCAGACTTGCTTAATTTATGAAAGCTCACACTATTCAATGAAATAGCTTTATGCTCAACTGTTTAATTACCTTTGGACCCTTGAAAACAACACTGTAAATTCCAATAGCTTTGCTGACTTAACATAAATTAATTAACTTTACTTACAAATGAAGAATATATGTTTTGGTTTACTGTTTTTTACTAACTTTTATTAAGTTATTGGTAATTGCATGGTGAAAACAACTGTTTACTTATTGTTTCTGAGGAATGTTAACTTGAGGGTACAGTATTTTTTGTGTTTATTTAATAGAAAAAATAGAAAAAGAATATAAAGAATATATAAATGTATATTGATTAGTGTGTAGTGATGTTTACCAACAAACTGATGCATTCTCATAACCTTAGAATCAGCCCATTAAAAATACATGGGAATGGTGCTGCTTTGTGGAAGCTGCCATCACATTTTATGTATGTAACTAGAGACCAACCACGTATGTAGTACACCTTATAAGTTCCTTATAATGAATTACAATAGTCCAGCCTAGAAGTAATAAATGCATGAATTAGCTTTTCAGCTTCACTCTGAACATTTCTCTCTCATTATGTCTTTCTCCTTCTCATCACCTGCCTTCTCCACCACTGATCTCTCCTCCCTCATTTCCACCTCATCCTCTCTTTCCTCACCTCAAGCCTCATCTCCTGAACTGAAGTCAGGGCTCAAACAACAGACCAACAACCTACACTCACTACATATGAGGTGACATTTTGAGGTGACTTGGAGTAAAAACTTAAAATACCACAAAATATTTAATTGGCACATATCCGTTTTTTATCATGGGTTTATTTCTAAGAAACACGGCTGGCTAAAACATGTTTGTCCTATAGTGGCCGCCGCACTTGAATTATGAGGGGTAAGAAAACAGAATTCAGTTGACTGCAATCTACTGATATCTACTGGTAAGATTTTATAGACTGTACCTTTAAAACAATTGTAACAAAGAAAACAATGATATTATGTAACTAGCAGGAGGAAGCGTTGAACTAAACTGTGTCAAGTCCGCCGAGAAACTGAGCAGCCTCAAATCTTAATGTTCCCTGTTCTCAAGGTAAAAGATTGGCACCAGTCTGTGTAGCATACATATTAGAGACAACCACAGTGCTTGGAGTTTGACCATTTTTGCAGGGTGATTTGGCCTTTTAAATAACAATTAGGTAAGTTATCAAACATGTAATAAGTGGGTGTTAGTATATATATATGTGTGTGTGTGTGTGTGTGTGTGTGTGTGTGTGTGTGTGTGTGTGTGTGTGTGTGTGTGTGTGTGTGTGTGTGTGTGTGTGAGACAGATGTGACAGAGTCTGGAGACGCCGTGGAGAGCGATCTGCTGCCTGCAACATCCTTCAGCATGACTGGTTTTGCAGTGGGTCAGTAATGGTGTGGGGTGGCATTTCTTTGGAGGGCCGCACAGCCCTCCATGTGCTCGCCAGAGGTAGCATGACTGCCATTAGGTACCGAGATGAGATCCTCAGACCCCTTGTGAGACCATATGCTGGTGCAGTTGGCCCTGGGTTCCTCCTAATGCAGGACAATGCTAGACCTCATGTGGCTGGAGTGTGTCAGCAGTTCCTGCAAGATGAAGGCATTGAAGCTATGGACTGGCCCGCCCGTTCCCCAGACCTGACTCAGATTGAGCACATCTGGGACATCATGTCTTGCTCCATTCACCAACATCACGTTGCACCACAGACTGTCCAGGAGTTGGCAGATGCTTTAGTCCAGGTCTGGGAGAAGATCCCTCAGGAGACCATCCACCACCTCATCAGGAGCATGCCCAGGCGTTGTAGGGAGGTTATACAGACACGTGGGGGCCACACACAATACTGAGCCTCATTTTGACTTGTTTTAAGGACATTACATCAAAGTTGGATCAGCCTGTAGTGTGTTTTTAACCTTTAATTTTGTGTGTGACTCCAAATCCAGGCCTCCATTGGTTAATAAATTTGATTTCCATTGATGATTTTTGTGTGATCTTGTACTCAGCACATTCAACTTTGTACAGAACAAAGTATTCAATGAGAATATTTCATTCATTCAGATCTAGGATGTGTTATTTGAGTGTTCCCTTTATTTTTTTGAGCAGTGTATTAAGTCTCTCTCTTCCAATGCTCAAAGCACAGGTCGAGGAGGAGGAGTAGCAGCAATCTTCAATTCCAGCTTAGTAATTAATCAAAGACTTGAGTTTTAATTCTTTTGAAAGCCTGACTCTTAGCTTTGTCCACCCTAATTGGGAAATTCAAATACCTGTTTTATTTGTTATTATCTATTGTCCACCTGGTCCTTACTCAGAGTTTCTGTCTGATTTCTCAGACTTTTTATCTGATTTAGTGCTCAGTTCAGATAAAATCATTATAGTGAGTGATTTTAACATCCATGTAGATGCTGAAAACGACAGCCTCAACACTGCATTTAATCTATTATTAGATTCAATTGGCTTCTCTCAAAATGAAAAGGAGCCCACCCACCACTTTAATCATACTCTGGATCTTGTCCTGACATATGGCATAGAAACTGAAGACCTAACAGTATTCCCTGAAAGGCCTCTCCTGTCTGATCATTTCTTAGTAAAGTGCAGTAACTAAGTTTAAGGATCTAATTCCTTCATTATTATGCTCTTCAGTGCCATGTGCCAACACAGTGCAGAGCAGCTACCTAAACTCTGCTCCCAGTGAGGTAGATTATCTCATCAATAGTTTTACATCCTCACTGCGTACGACTTTGGATACTGTGGCTCCTCTGAAAAGGAAAGCCTCAAATCAGAAGTGCCTGACTCCGTGGTATAATTCACAAACGCGCAGCTTAAAGCAGATAACCCGTAAGCTGGAGAGGGAATGGCGTCTCACTAAAGTAGAAGATACTCATTTAGCCTGGAAAAAGAGTTTGTTGCTCTATAAAAGAGCCCTCCATAAAGCTAGGACATCTTACTATTCATCATTAATTGAAGAAAATAAGAACAACCCCAGGTTTGTTTTCAGCACTGTAGCCAGGCTGACAAAGAGTCAGAGCTCTGTAGAGCCCAGTATTCCTTTCACTTTAACTAGTACTGACTTCATGAAATGATTTAAAATACTAGAGCCTTGACTTCAGTTCAGGAGATGAATTTAAGGAAGAAGTTTATCCAGATGCTAGTTGAATTTTCTCATTCCTTCACATTTAATTTATTTGGTGAAGGGAACCCTTTCACAGATAATAAAACATAGGTATGATCCCTCATATCTTGAGTCTGAAGGTGCAGCCACACATTAAAGTTTGCCTACACAGCAAAGGAATGGCTGAGTTCTCTTCTCCTCCAGTTTTGGTGTAGTACGTGTGTAGCTGGTCTCTGGCCACATGTATCAAATGCAGTTAGGCTGAACAGCAATGTTGTTCTCAGTCTCTGCAATCAAGGTGGTGGGTCAACATAGCAGTTTCAACAAACCGGTACCTGCTCCTGTGTATTTTTAATGGATTAATTCTAAGTTTATGAGAATGGATCAGTTTGCAGGAAGATATAATTACACTTTTTATATATAAACAGTGTTGTAATAACTGATCACCTGTTGCTTTTGTTTAAACAGGCTTCTGAGAGTGAGGAGGCCTGGGGTCTGTCGAGGGTGTTGTCACTGATGAAGTTGTGCCCATCTCTCCAAATCCTCTCCACCTTGATCCAGAGTGTGTTGACATAAGTTCTGAGGGAGGCATTTTAATGGATGGTCTCTAAGAACCTACCTCAAGTACTTTATTTTTGTTTGAGCTGTTAATGCTTTGCCCTTTGGACTGCTCTAAAGCCATGAAAAGCCCTTTCACATTTATTCTTCTACTAGACTTCTACTAAATCTGCAAACTTGTAGAATTGCAAGCTTTTAAAGTTTGAATGTCACTAAATCTCTGCACCATCTCTTAAAATGGCTTTAAACCATTGCACCTGACATGAAATTGTACTTTGTGACTTTTATATGCAAATAATGCCTACTTGGCAGATTAAACCTGTTTACACTACAAATAATGTTACAAAAAATGTCACATAACTGTCATCCTGTGCTACATCCACTGGTGCAATTTACATTTTCAGAAGAGCAGTGTCAGTTGTTTTAGAAAGGAGAGAAATAAAATATGCATATAACTGCCCTTTCAACTGGGTTTTTACCTTTATTTTTATTTTATATGTGTAATTATGTAAATGTGACTGTTTTAGGAGAATGGTGCTGTTGTTTTTATCTCTATGGATTTCTGCAGCAACTCAGCTCATTTATTTTTTGTAATTATAACTTTATTCCACAAGAGGGCAGAGGCAGTCTGTGTAGAAAGTTGTGTAAAGTTTTCAGCAAACATCTGAAAAACTGTGCTTGCACTATGCCTAACTCTATGTCCAGAGTTCTCTCCTCAGCACTGAACATTAGTCCACTAGTTGTTTAAAGCAGGAGTTGGCAGACTGACAAGCAAATCTAATGCAAAAATCAATTAGTATCTACTCTCTGCATGTCAGCCTTAAACAGATGCAGCTGTTCTTCAGTGAAGGAGCAACTCCAGGGGAAGGTGTATAGAACATACATGTTGAAAGACGTGGAACACTGAACACTGGTCTTAATTCTAAATATAGAGAACCTGGAAGTACAAGCCTTTTTCTCTGACATGGAACGGTTGTGGGAGGTGTCCTAGACACAGGGTTTGGGTAGAATTGTTTAAATAAGTTTAGTTTCTGTGTTAGTTTTAGGTATTTATAGATACCTAGACTGTATCGACAAAAGTATTGGGCCACACCTTAATCTTTGAGTTCAAGTGTTTTCAGTCCTATTGCCACAGGTGTATAAAATCAAGCACCTGGCCATACAGCCTTCTGTAACAAATGTTTGTGAAAGAATGGGTCGTTCTGAAGAGCCTGCTGAGTTATTGGATGTCAAGGCTGCAACATGTCAGTTTGCAAAATTTCTTCACTCCAAAATATTCTACGATCAAATGTAAGTGGTATTATTTGTATTATTACTTATTTATTTATTTTGTTATTTATTAGACTTTGTATAGTAAATGTAGTTCCTAAATTACACTGCACCGCCCTTTCCTAGATTTGTGTGTGTTTATATATATATATATATATATATATATATATATATATATATATATATATATATATATATATATATATATTGCATTTCAGTTGAATTTATGGCACTGTATAGGACTAGAGAGACACCATCAACCAGGACCAAATTCCTTGTGTGTGTAAACATACTTGGCCAAATAAACCTGATTCTGATTCTGAAGTGGAAGGGTTTAGGAACCACAGAAACTCATCCTCTCAGACCATGTAAAGTTACACAGTGTCACTGAGTACTGAGGCATATAGTGCATAAAGTCGCCAACACTGTTGTTGCCGGGAGCTTCATGGCATGGGTTTCCATGGCCAAGTAGTTCCTATTGGTGTAATGTGTAGTTGACCCTGTAATTTCTGTTCACACACTACAGGTAGCATTTGCCAGAGAAAATTTTTAATAAGTTCACGAGTATTACATACAAATACAATACAATATATTAATTCAATTCAAATCAATTTTATTTATATAGTGCCAAATCACAACAAACAGTCGCCTCAAGGCGCTTTGTATTGTGGGTAAAGACCCTACAATAACACAGAGAAAACCCAACAGTCAAAACGACCCCCTATGAGCAAGCATTTGGCGACAGTGGGAAGGAAAATCTCCCTTTTAACAGGAAGAAACCTCCAGCAGAACCAGGCTCAGGGAGGGGCAGTCATCTGCTGCGACTGGTTGGGGCTGAGGGGAGAGAGACAGGACAAAAGACATGCTGTGGAAGAGAGCCAGAGATTAATAATAATGATTAAATACAGAGTGAAGTATAAACAAGTAAATAAAGGTGAATGAGAAGAAACAGTGCATTATGGGACCCCCCCCCCCAGCAGCCTAGGCCTATAGCAGCATAACTAAGGGGTGGTTCAGGGTCACCTGATCCAGCCCTAACTATAAGCTTGATCATAAAGGAAAGTTTTAAGCCTAATTTTGAAAATAGAGAGGGTGTCTGTCTCCTGAATCCAAGCTGGGAGCTGGTTCCACAGATGAGGGGCCTGAAAGCTGAAGGCTCTGCCTCCCATTCTACTTTTAAGTATCCTAGGAACCACAAGTAAGCCAGCAGTCTGAGAACGAAGTGCTCTATTGGGGTGATACGGTACTATGAGGTCTTTGAGATAAGATGGGGCCTGATTATTCAAGACCTTGGATGTTAGGAGAAGGATTTTAAATTCTACTCTAGATTTAACAGGGAGCCAATGAAGAGAAGCCAATATGGGAGAAATATGCTCTCTCTTTCTAGTCCCTGTCAGTACTCTAGCTGCAGCATTTTGGATCAGCTGAAGGCTTTTCATGGAGCTTTTAGGACAGCCTGATAATAATGAATTACAATAGTCCAGCCTAGAAGTAATAAATGCATGGATTAACTTTTCAACATCAGTCTGAGAAAGGATGTTTCTAATTTTATAAATATTGCACAAATGTAAAAAAGCCGTCCTACATATCTGTTTAATATGTGCATTGAAGGACATATCCTGGTCAAAAATGACTCCAAGATTTCTCACAGTGTTACTGGAGGTCAAAGTAATGCCATCCAGAGTAAGTATCTGGTTTGACACCATGTTTCTAAGATTTGTGGGGCCGAGTACAAGAACTTCTATTACAGTGTAATACCTCCAGATGCTAGACAAATTTGGCCAAACTCACAAAAACTAAATCTAAAACTATTTCCTGGATATTTTGCATGCTCAGGGTGGTATTATAGTCACATCACCCCGAATGCTCACAGTCTTCGATTTTGATATTGGAAGCTAAGCAGGGTTGAGCCAAGGTTGGGCCTCGGAGACCTTCTAGGAATGGCAGGTGTTGGTTTAGGCAGCTGTGGCTCAGGAGGTAGAGCAAGTTTTCTACCAATTGGAAGGATGGTGGTTCACTTCCTGACTCCTCCTGTCTCCCTGTTAATGTATCTTTGTTGGCCAAATCTTGAGTTGCCCTAGATACGTCGTTCAGAGTGAGAATGTGAGATAAAAGTGCTATATGAATGTGTGTGACTGGAGGCTTTTAGTAGAATGCAATTTAGTTGTTCAGACTAGAAAAGTGGTTTTTGAATTTATTTTAGTTTGTTAAGTATACAGTTTCATTTGGCTTAAGGCTTTAAAATTTCTAGTTCTTATTTAAATTTTCACTTAACTAAAATGTTTTTCTCCCCACTTAGTTTTAATTTTTTTTAATTTACTACAGAAGTTTTTTTGTGGATGGTATAGAATTATTAAAGATAGAGTTTTTTAATTTAGAAAACAGCATGTTTCAATTGATTGACTCAATGCGTAAAATTGGAATATTATGTTAAAATCAGTGTAATAAATGTGTGGAATGTATGAACCAACACTCACTGGAACAAATGTGTCAGCCAGTTGTGCAAGCAGGAGGAAAAGGTGCGTTTGGCAGTGTAGATGAGCAGATGGACAAATATTGACTTGTTTAGGACTTGAACTTGGCTTGACTTGTCGATTTTGGCTTGGGACATGACTACATAGTGAAGACATGAGACTAACTTGTGACCTGCAAAATACTGGCCAACTAGACAACTACTTTGCAATGGCTGGTGTCACATGGACAGATTGTGCATGATGTGCCAGAATCCTCCACCCCTCATCTATGCTTATCAAGTGATAAATCCAACTGGACAAATTCCATTTAATGATGAAGAACATGAAAGCTGGTTACTATCTGGGATGAAAGCTTGTGAATAAGTAAGGCATGCAAATATTTTTCTGACTAAAAATTAATCATCAAATGTAAAAATCAAAGTTAATTGGGTGCTTTAAAAATAATGTGACACAATCAGCAGTGGGTTTCTTTAATTCTGAGTATTTAACTGAAAACAAGATCAGCCAAGTTGTCAAATTCTTGCATTTGAAGAAGCAGCTATCGTCAGATAACTAGACAAAAGGGACTTTGTGTAATTCATAGCATAGTCTTTTCCGCTGATCCTTCTTTTTTCTTTTTTTGTGCTACTCTGGGGAGTGCAATTCTATTGTTGATACAGCCCATAATTTTGATTTATCCTTTGGGTAAATGAGAGCGGTTTTCTCTGGCCCTTGGAAGAACATAGCCATCAAGTCACTTGATCATTAATCCACACATTGTTTTATTTACCCCTTGCTCTCAGCAACTAGGAGACAGAGTGGAGGAGGACAAGGGGGGACACTTTGGGGTCAAAAACAAGTGATCTACTGTGAGCCCCTGCTTATAGAGTCGAGGTAGGTGGGTGGAGGATGGGCTGACATAAACATGCTGCTTTTTAGTTTTAGGTGGTGCTGTGGTCATTTTTTCTGGCTCTTGCTGGCAACAGACGCAAGCAGCAGCTAAAACACCCTGAAAGCCCCGAGGGTGGGATTGAACTTGGGGTGAATGTTCTCCCAGATGTCAGCAGGGCATGTACACCTACAACTCCGACACCCACCCCCAGCACCCAAACAAGGGCCCAGACAAGATGCAAGAGCACTTCTGTCATCGCATTCCCATTTATCAACTTACCCAACAAATCAAGCGCTTACATGTATTTCTTGTTTTGGTAAAGCCTTTCATTTATTTGCTTCATTGTAGTTGCATCCGCATAAGTAAATAGTGGTGCTAAACCAGTGGCTACTTTTAGGGATATTTACCTAGCTAAACAGTCATAAAGTATAGCAAACTATACTTTATGACTGAAGGTTGTTGTATGATGACAGACTAAAGCTGGTGTGAAGTATACTGATCCTGAAGTCAGGTTTTGAATATCACGAGACTTGCTCTCTTTTAACCAACTTATGCTAAACAGAGTAGTTCTAGAGTTTTGGTTTAAAAACAGCATGACAGTCTGACATTTCCATCTACCTGATTCTTTTACTGACAATATGTTCTAAGAGTGATAACAGATTCTTCTGCCTAAGTGTACACATTTTTATAATGTAACCTTTTGAGTTGTACCACAGCTAATACCATTAAAGGATGACTTGCCATAAAGTTACAGCAGTCCAAACAGCATATGTATCACATTGTCACAAGAATTTACATGTATTCAGTACTGATGGTGGATAAATTACTATGTTTTAAACCCTGTGGTTCAGACGCGAATCATCTCTGATGACTCCAAACATAATGGCTAATTTTGGAGAACAGCAAAAAATACTTTTTTGATCAGTTTCATACTGCTGAAATTGCAGCTAACAGAAGACAGATTAAAAAATTAGACCGTCAATTTGTAGGTACTGTATCACCAGGAAAATTAAAAAATGAATTCAACTTTTGTCTGGAAAAAAACAAAGATCAACAAAAATATGGCTTTGGGACAGTATTGCACCTGAATCCACTAAGTAGCCTGTGTCATTTATGTACAGTGCACAAAAACATTAAAGGACCTACTGCAGCAGTGTAGGGTCTGACAATGGGTCCAAGGCATTTCATCCCCATTCCTAATGGCACTCAGGGTGCCGTTGCCTAGCCTGTAGAGTCTGTGTAGTCCTCCATGGATCTGCCTCCCCAGTCCATCACTGACCCACCACCAAACGGGTCAATGTTACAGGCAGCATAACTTTGTGGCATCTCCAGATCCTTTCAGATCAGTCACCTATGCTCAGGATGAACCTGCTCTCATCTGTGAAACACACAGGGCACCAGAAGTGGACTTGCAAATTCTGGTATTATATGGCAAATGTCAGTTGGGCTCCACAGTGCCAGGCAGTGAGCACAGGGCCCACTAGAGGACGTTGGGCCCTCAGGCCACCCTCATGAAGTCTGTTTCTGATTGTTTGGTCAGAGACTTTCACACCAGTGGCTGCTGGACGTCATTTTGTAGCTCTGGCAGTGCTCATCCTGTTTCTCCTTGCACAAAGGAGTAGATACTGGTCCTGCTGATGGGTTAAGGACCTTCTATGTCCCTGTCCAGCTCTCCTAGAGTAACTGCCTGTCTCCGGGAATCTCCTCCATGTTCTTGAGACTGTGCTGGGAGCACAGCAAACCTTGTGGCAATGGCAAATGTTGATGTGCCATCCTGGAGGAGTTGGACTACACCTCTGTAGGGTCCAGGTATCACCTCATGTTACCAATTGTAACACTGACCCAGCCCCGTGTTTGTGCAGGTTTCTCCGAGGGACAAAGAGCATTCTGAAAACCCCAATGATGATTAAAAAATCAAGGGTCCAGCAGTGGAAGCAGAGTCTGGGAACGAGAGTTCTGACTGGCCACTCACTGGGGGTGGGATTAATGATGTAGTTAGACGACTATTTGGTGGCAGGGTCCCTAGGGTGGACGAGGTTTGCTCTGGATGTTGTGGGACTGTCCTGGTTAAGACATTTCTGCAATTTTGTGTGGAAGTCTGGGCAGGTTGCTGGATTGGCAAACTGGGCTGTCGGCTTCCTTGTTCAAGAAGGGGGCCCTGCCTCTTGAACAGCACACTCTGGGGTGTGCTCAACTACACACTCCTCAGCCTCCCTGGATAAGGAAGATGAGAGTCCATCTGTTAGTCTAAACCTTGGATTCAGGAGGAACAATACAGTTTTCATCCTGGTTGTGGAACACTGGATCAATTTTTTTATCCTCTCAATGATATGCAAGAATGTGTGGGAGTTTGCCTAACCAGTTCATATGTGTTTTGTGGACTTGGAGAAGGCATTTGATTGTATTCCTCAGGTTATCCTGTGGGAGTGCTTCGGGTGTACAGGGTATCTGGCCCACTGTTACAGGCTATTCAGTTCCTTTACAACCACAGCAAGAGCTTGGTCTGTATTGCAGGCAGTAAATCCGACTCATTTCCAGTGGGTGCTGGACTCCGTCAGGGCTTACCTTTATCACCAATTATTTTTATAATTTTTATGGACAGAATATCTAGGCATAGACAGGTGATGGTGAATCTTTGTGGAGGAACTTTGCTAGGATTTCAGGATTTCATCTCTGCTTATTTCAGATTATGTGGTTCTGTTTGTTTCATCAGGCAGTAACCTCCAACTTGCACTTGAGCAGTTCATGGCCCAGTGGGAAGTGGTGGGAATGAGAATCAGCACCTCCAAGTCTAAGACCATGGCTCTCAGCTGGAAAAGGGTGTAGAGCCCACCTCAAGTCCAGGACAAGTTGCTGCCCCAACTGGAGGAGTTTAAGTATCTCAGGGGTCTTGTTCACGAGTGAGTGGAGCATGGAGCATGAGATGGACAAACAGATTGAGGCAGCATCTGCAGTGATTCAGATGCTGTATGAATCTGTTGTGTTGAAGAGAGAGCTGAGCGTAAAAGTGAAGCTGTTGATTTCCCAGTCTATCAACATTCCTGCCCTCATGCACGGTCCCAAGCTTTGGATAGTGAGGTTGCAGATCCAAACTATAGAAATTAGTTTCCTTCAAAGAGTGGCTGGGCTGTCCCTTAAAGATAGGTTGAAGAACTGCAAGGACTTGGAGTAGAGTCACAGCTCCTCCACATTGAAAGGAGCCATTTGAGGTGCTTTTGATGTTTGACTATGGATACCTCCTGAACACCTCCTAGGTGAGGAGTTCTGGGCATGTCCTACCAGAAGGAGGCCCTGGGACAAACCCAGCACTCACTGGAAAGATTATATCTCTCCGCTGGCTTGGAAACAACTTGGTGTCCCAGTGGTGGCCACATTGAGGACGTCTGTGCTGCCCCCACGACCCAAACCCAAATAAGCAGTAGAAAATGGATGGATGGATGGATGGAACTGTGATACATCCTTGTTTGTAGCTTTGTAGGCAAGGCTCAGTGAATTGGAGACCCAACTATAGTCAGTGTGGGTCAAAATAACTTAGCTGCAATTAGACTCCCCCAGCAGAATGTCCCAAGCAGTCAGGAAGTCAGACCAGCTGGGTGACGGTGGGGAGGAAGTGTAGCCTTAAATAGAAACCCCTGATACACCACCAACCCTTTCATGTTTTGAATCATATTTCCCCACGTGGTGAAACACACATTGAGGAACAAACTCTTGTTTTAATGAAGCTAGAGATGCCAGGAACCAGTGTTGGCTGTCTTCCGAGGGCCAACACAAGAGACATAGAGGAAAATCTGAAACTGCTGGCAAAGGATAAATGCAGATTTTGTAAAATAAGTATTCACATTAGCAGTAATGGCACCCAATTATGTCAATCAGAGATCACTAAAGTTAATATTGAATTGTCTGAAACTTTCTGGGAAAAACCTGGTCTCATTAGGAGAGATGCTATCCTTCCCACTATCGGTGGGGCACCTCTCATTTCTAGGAATCTGGCCAAAATTACAAAACCCCTCAAAACATGACCATGAAGCAGAGTTGCAGTCTTATACGCCTCTCTGCAGCTTTTCTCTTCCTGCAATCCCCCCAAAACTCCATCCCCACAGAGCCCATGTCTACTCCCAGACCGCCAAAAAACAAACCAAAAAATTAGCAAAATTAAGCACATTAAACATTTAATCACAACAATAACCTATATAAAATACCCATAATATAAAACTATTGGTACTATGACACAGAAGGGTACAGAGGTGAACTCGAAGTTTATATAAAATGGCTTTATAGAGGGAAAATGTACTAGTGCTGTTTTCTTCTAATTGTCAATGATGGCCAACTCCTCAAATCATGACGAACACCGTGGTGAGTCAGAGACTTTGCATTGGTAATAAATATAATAATATAATAAATATATAACAGTATCATCAGCATAAAGATATATTTTTGCTGGAAAGTTCTTGCACAAATCATTTATTAAAAAAAAACAAAAAATAAAATGGGTCCCAAAATGGAACCCTGCAGGACACCTTTGGTCAGCTCAAGATAATCAGATTTATTTTATTTTTTGTTGTTATCTATTGTCCATCTAGCCCTTACACCTGGCCCTTCCTTTACATTTTGAAAGAAGCCCACCCACCACTTTAATCACACTCAGGATATGGCATAGAAACTGAAGACTTAACAGTATTCCCTAAAAAGATTATTTTTGTCTGATCATTTTTTACATAACTTATATTTAAATTTATAATAATGGATTACACAGCAGCGGGGAATAAATTTTGTTACAGTAGATATCTTACTGCTGTAACCATATGCCAACATAATGCACAGCAGCAATCTAAAACTACACTCCCACAGAGGTCAGTTATCTCAATTATAGTGTTACAACTTCATTGTATGTGACTTTGGATATTATGGCTCCTCTGAAAAGGAAAGCCTCAAATGTGAAGTGCCTGACTCCGTGGTATAATTCAGAAATGTGCAGCTTTTAGCAGATAAGCAGACTGAGGTCCTTCCGTGTCTGCAGGACTCTGTTAAAGACTTTTTATGACTCAGTGGTAGCATCTGCCCTTTTCTGCTGGGGTGGGTGGATGCACTGAAAGGAACAGGAGCAGGATTGACAAACTGGTGCCGAAGTCTAGCTCTGTGTTGGGATGTCTTCTGGTGTCTGTGATGGTGGTGGGTGAGAGGAGGATGTTAGCAAAGCTGACATCCATAATGTACCCATCATGGACACCCCCATCACCCTCTGCATGAGACCGTGGGTGAGCTGAGCAGCTCCTTCAGTCAGAGACTGAAACATCCTCACTGCAGAAAGGAGCACTTTCACAGGTCATTCATCCCAACAGCAGTTAGACTGTATAACACATTATGATGTCATGAGTCACTTGGACACTTTACCTCCACTGCCATCACTTTATCCATACAGTGCATATACATTTTATTTATTACAGTCTCACCCATATAATGCATAATGCAATATGTAATCAAAACTGCATCTCACTAAAGTAGAAGATGCTCATTTAGCCTGGAAAAAGAGTTTGTTGCTCTATAAAAAAGCCCTCCGTAAAGCTAGGACATCTTACTATTCATCATTAATTGAAGAAAATAAGAACAACCCCAGGTTTGTTTTCAGCACTGTAGCCAGGCTGACAAAGAGTCAGAGCTCTGTAGAGCCCAGTATTCCTTTCACTTTAACTAGTAATGACTTCATGGATTTCTTTACAAATAAAATTTTAGACATTAGAGAAAAAATTATTCATAACTATGTCACTGATATATCATTATGTACAGCTACTTTTAGTGCTGCTATTTATTTAGACTCTCTCTCTCTGATTGATCTTTTGGAGTTAAGTTCAAGAGCTAGTTCCTCCAAGCCCCATTCCTTCAATCTCAAATATGATCAATCTATCTCTATTAATAGGCTACATACCACAGGCCTTCAAGGTGGCTGTAATTAAACCGCTACTTAAAAAGCCATCACTGACCCAGCTGTCTTAGCTAATTATAGGCCAATCTCCAACCTTCCTTTTCTCTCCAAAATCCTTGAAAGAGTAGTTGTAAAACAGCTAACTGATCATCTGCAGAGGAACGGTTTATTTGAAGAGTTTCAGTCAGGTTTCAGAATTCATCACAGTACAGAAACAGCATTAGTGAAGGTTACAAATGATCTTCTTACAGCCTCTGACAGTGGACTCATCTCTGTGCTTGTCCTGTTGGACCTCAGTGCAGCTTTGATACTGTTGATCATAACATTTTATTACAGACATTAGAGCATGCCATAGGTATTAATGCAATATCTATGGCAAATCTTTTAATAGATTCCAATTTGTTCGTGTAAATGAGGAGTCTTCTTCACTCTACAGAGTTCGGTGCTAGGACCAATTCTATTTACATTGTACACGCTTCCCTTAGGCAGTATTATTAAAATGCATTGAATACATTTGCATTGTTATACAGGTGATACCAAGCTTTTTATATCCATGAAGTCAAGTGATACACACCAATTAGTCAAAGTGCAGGAATGGCTTAAAGACATAAAGATTTGGACCTCTGGAACTGACCTCTAATTTCTTGCTTCTAAATTCAGATAAAATCTAAAAATACTGTCAAACCAGATACTTACTCTGGATGGCATTACTTTGGCCTCCAGTAACACTGTGAGAAATCTTGGAGTCATTTTTGACCAGGATATGTCCTTCAATGCACATATTAAACAAATATGTAGGACGGCTTTTTTACATTTGTGCAATATTTATAAAATTAGAAACATCCTTTCTCAGACTGATGCTGAAAAGTTAATCCATGCATTTATTACTTCTAGGCTGGACTACTGTAATTCATTATTATGAGGCTGTCCTAAAAGCTCCCTGAAAAGCCTTCAGCTGATCCAAAATGCTGCAGCTAGAGTACTGACAGGGACCAGAAAGAGAGAGCATCCCAGACACCACCTCTTCACACACACACACACACCCCACACACACACGCACACACACACACACAAACACACACCTTCTGGGAGGTGCTACAAGGCACTGTATGCCCAAACCACAAGACTAAAAGACAGCTTCTATCACAGAGCTGTCACACTACTGAACACTGACACAATATCAAACTCAACAGACTATAGCTCCACCTTCACATCCCCTGTGCCACTTTAGCACACTGTACAGTTTTTTGTAAATAAACTTTTTTGTAAAATAAATTTGTTTATTGCCATTTATACTGTAAATACCAGATCCTTATTTATCCTATTTATACTTCTTATTTTTATCTTGTATTTATTATGTCAGCATCATTGTATTGTGCAGTGACAATAAAAATATATTATTTCTCCAATATTAGCGTTTCTTCATTGGCTTCCTGTTAAACCCAGAAACAAATTTAAAATTCTTCTCTTAACATACAAGGTCTTGAATAATCAGATCCCATCTTATCTCACAAACTTTACCCCAATGGAGCCCTTCACTATCAGATTACTGGTTTTCTTGTGGTTACTAGGGTATTTACAAGTAGAATGGGAGGCAGAGCCTTCAGCTTTCAGGCCCCTCTTCTGTGGAACCAGCTCCCAGCTTGGATTCGGGAGACAGACACCCTCTCTATTTTTAAGATTAGGCTTAAAACTTTCCTTTATGATCAAGCTAATAGTTAGGGCTGGATCAGATGACCCTGCTATAGGCCTAGGCTGCTGGGGGTTCCCATAATGCACTGTTTCGTTTCATTCCCCTATTTTACACTGTTTATACTTCACTCTGTATTGGATCATTAATTATTATTGATTTCTGGCTCTCTTCCACAGCATGTTTTTTTGTCCTGTCTCTCTCCCCTCAGCCACAATCGGTATCGGCAGATGACTGCCCCTCCCTGAGCCTGGTTCTGCAGGAGGTTTCTTGATGAATGAATGAATGTGTCATGGTCCTGGGCCTGTGGCCCAGTGTTTTCTGTTTTGTTTCCTTGCTTCTCTGGTCCCTGATGTTTCTGCGTGTTCCTGGTCCTGTCCCTTCCTGTTTTATTTTGATAGTCCTCTGTTCCCCATGTCTCGTGTTTGACTTTGCTTCCCCCTGTTGTTTGCCTTATTTGCTTCACCTGTGTTCCCTAGCTGTTTTCCCTTGCCCCGATTGCCCTCTTGTGTACTTAAGCTCTCAGTTTTCTTCCGTTCCTTGTCGTGTCATTTCCTACGTATTGGTTGTTCCCAGCTGTGTCCCTTTGTGTTTCCTGGTCTCCCCGGTTCTACCCCTAACTTGTGTGTTTCCCAGGGGGAGTTCCTGTGTGCTTTTGTTTCCCCTATATAACCTGTGTTCCCGGAGCTCTGCATTTGGGGTCCTGCCTCCTTCCTTCCCGCACCGCAGCTTTCGACCCTGACAGATAATGAATGAATGAATGAATGAATGAATGAATGAATGAATGAATGAATGAATGAATTACAGTAATGGTACTTTATTGTCCCACAATGGGGAAATTATACACTGCTCAAAAAAATAAACTAACCCATCCTAGATCTGAATGAATGAAATATTCTCATTGAATACTTTGTTCCGTACAAAGCTGAATGTGCTGACAACAAAATCACACAAAAATCATCAATGGAAATCAAATTTATTAACCAATGGAGGCCTGGATTTGGAGTCACACACAGAATTAAAGGTTAAAAACACACTACAGGCTGATCCAACTTTGATGTAATGTCCTTAAAACAAGTCAAAATGAGGCTCAGTATTGTGTGTGGCCTCCACGTGCCTGTATGACCTCCCTACAAAGCACACTCCATGAGGTCTAGCATTGTCCTGCATTACGAGGAACCCAGGGCCAACCGCACCAGCATATGGTCTCACAAGGGGTCTGAGGATCTCATCTCAGTACCTAATGGCAGTCACGCTACCTCTGGCAAGCACATGGAGGGCTGTGCGGCCCTCCAAAGAAATGCCACCCCACACCATTACTGACCCACTGCCAAACCGGTCATGCTGAAGGATGTTGCAGGCAGCAGATCGCTCTCCACGGCGTCTCCAGACTCTGTCACGTCTGTCACATGTGCTCAGTGTGAACCTGCTTTCATCTGTGAAGAGCACAGGGCGCCAGTGGCGAATTTGCCAATCCTGGTGTTTTCTGGCAAATGCCAAGCGTCCTGCACAGTGTTGGGCTTTGAGCACAACCCCCATCTGTGGACGTCGGGCCCTCATACCATCCTCATGGAGTCGGTTTCTAACCGCTTGTGCAGACACATGCACATTTGTGGCCTGCTGGAGGTCATTTTGCAGGGCTCTGGCAGTGCTCCTCCTGTTCCTCCTTCCACAAAGGTGGAGGTAGCGGTCCTGCTGCTGGGTTGTTGCCCTCCTACAGCCTCCTCCACATCTCCTGATGTACTGGCCTGTCTCCTGGTAGCACCTCCAGCCTCTGGACACTACGCTGACAGACACAGCAAACCTTCTTGCCACAGCTCGCATTGATGTGCCATCCTGGATGAGCTGCACTACCTGAGCCACTTGTGTGGGTTGTAGAGTCCGTCTCATGCTACCACGAGTGTGAAAGCACCACCAACATTCAAAAGTGACCAAAACATCAGCCAGAAAGCATAGGTACTGAGAAGTGGTCTGTGGTCCCCACCTGCAGAACCACTCCTTTATTGAGTGTGTCTTGCTAATTGTCAATAATTTCCACCTGTTGTCTATTCCATTTGCACAACAGCATGTGAAACTGATTGTCAATCAGTGTTGCTTCCTAAGTGGACAGTTTGATTTCACAGAAGTTTGATTTACTTGGAGTTATACTGTGTTGTTTAAGTGTTCCTTTATTTTTTTGAGCTAACCCAGTGTAGTTAACCCATCCAAGAAAAGACAAAAAAACCAGACAAACATATGGAGATAAGTGTCTGCGGCCTTACTACCATTACGAGAGACACTGCCATTACAAAAGATGAAAACAATAGCGGAAACACAGAGGGTTAGGTGAGGAGAAAAGAGTCATCTCTTGCGGTTTAGTTCTATCAGGTACTGAGTCTGTGTGGGTACCGCTTTGCACAATCCTTCGTATTGAGCAGGCAGCTTACCTAACCCAGATTTTCTGAATTTCACGATAAAACCGTTATCCCCCAAGGCCAATCAGAAGAGATCCTGTTATCCATAGGCCGAATATGTACAAATCTTCCACATCCTCGATGGACAGGGCTGTCAGGCACATCATCTTCCAGTCACCCCAGGAATCCATGATGTAGCCAGCTGGAAATGTCCCGGCAGGACAGGAGGATTCTCCTTCCCTCAGTCTCCTTGTGGAGAAAATCTGATCAATAGCATTGAGAGACCAGCTGACCAAATCCCTAGTTTTTTTATTTCCAGTTAGGACGATACGTAGAGAGAAGCTGTTAAAGCACAGCAAAGCAGCAAAGCAGGTCAGATAAGGAATGGGTTGGGAGAGAAAGATATAGTGTCCACCTCTGCCGAGAGCAAGAAGAGAAAATATTCCTGTTAAATGGGAGTTTTTCCTTCCTACTGCTGCCAAGTACTTGCTCATAAAGGGTTGTTTTGACTGTTGGGTTTTGTCTGTATTATTGTAGGCTCTTTACCTACAATACAAAGCATCTTGAGGTGACAGTTTGTTGTGATTTGGTGCTATATAAATACAATTGAATTGATTGGAACTGAATTACTGTAGAGTCCTGTCAATGCTGGATTCAGCACACAAGGGGGGTTTTCCCTCGTTGCCCCGTTGCCTGTGATGTGGATGAGGTCCTCTGGCCGGACCACACACACAGGCATGATGGTGCAGAATGTCATACAGTGATGTGCTTTCTGTTGTATGTTATTTTATTTTATTTTTATTTACATATTGTTTGTTTATCTACATTCAGCCCTGCCATATCACTGTGACTAAGGCAGTGGTTCACTGTACACACTTGAAATAAACTTTTTCTGTTGACTACACGCCCTGGATGTTGTGTCTTAAATTACTGGATGTCGTGTGTAACAGATGGTCACTGTGAATAGATTTATTACTTACTGTGTGTGTGATCTACACACAATGTTTTGTTTTGCATAAAGGTAACTTTTTGCAGTGATTATTTGATTTTGATGGGAAAGTCTGGGATTTTAGGAAATTAGCCTGAGTTTTTGGATTTGTGTTTAAGGTTTTGGGAAAATGGGTGGTGGACCCAGGACATGTGAGTTAGCAGTTCAGAAATACTATAATAGTCGTGCCAAGAGTTTCAGCGGAAGAAACAGGTGCATCCTCAGGACAGATTATTTCAACAATAAAGTCCTTAATTAAAACAGGCAAAGAGTCCAAAAACCAGGGAAGACCTAACACCAGTCTATGTAGTCCCCCATCATCCTCAGCACTGGCTCCCCCCAGGGCTGTGTGCTGAGCCCTCTTCTGTTCACCCTGCTCAATATGACTGCTCAGCAAAACACCCAGGCTCTTATATTGTGAAGTTGCTAACAACGATAAGTCCGGCTACAGGCAGGAGGTGGAACACCTGGAGGGTTGGTGCAGGGAGAACAATCTCTGCATCAATGTGACAAAAACAAAGAAGATGATTGTGGACTTCAGCAGAGTCAGACATCCCCTCCTCCCACTGAACATATCAGCGGTGGAAGTGGTCCCCAACTACAGGTACTTGGGCGTTCACCTAAGTAACAATATCACCTGGGGCAACAACACTTCCAGTCTGGTCAGGAAGGCACACCAGCGCCTCTACTTTCTCAGGAGGCTGAGGCGCGCTGGACTCAGAAGCTGAGTCCTCTCCTCATTCTACAGATGTGTGATGGAGAGCATCCTGGGCTCCTGCATCACTGTGTGGCACAGAAGCTTCTCCACTAACACTGACATTTACACTGTCAGATGCAGGGAAAGGGCCACATGCATCCTGAAGGACCCCACACACCCAGCACACACACTTTTTGTTCCCCTTCCCTCAGGCAGGAGGCTGAGGAGCATCAAGAGCAGGACCACTAGACTGAGGAACAGCTTCTTCCCTGAAGCTGTGAGACTATTGAACTCTGGTGGGGCTGTGTAGCTGCACCGCTCTGCCTCCATCAATCCTTGCACACACTCATGCTGCTGTTATTGCACAGCTATTACTGCTTTGGCACCAAGTGTCACTACCCTTACTACATTTCAAATTGTTCACATTAGTCAATTATGTATATGTGTATTGGTATGGATGTGATATATATACATGCACAGTACATATATACATATACATATATATATAGCGGCCTCTTCATGGTTGCCATTTCTTTTGTTTGGAATCCCACAGGCAAATGGCAACCATGAAGAGGTCGCTGGGAAAGCCGCAACCTCCAAGTACCTGCAGAGAGTAAGGCAAGTCCTGAAGAGTCAGTTGAATGGGACGAACAGGATCGGGGCTATCAACCCCTACGCCCTGCCAGTTGTCAGATACCCTGCTGGGATAATAAGCTGGCCAAAGGAGGAAATAGAAGCCACTGATATCAAGATAAGAAACCTCCTTACTATGCATGGAGGGTTTCACCCCAAATCCAGCACCCGAGATTGTACTCTGAACGAAAGGAAGGTGGCCAAGGACTAGTGAGTGTCAGAACCACTGTCCTAGATGAAACAACGAAGATCCATGACTACATCAGGAAGCTGGCCACAAAGGATCATGTGCTTAGTGAGTACCTCAGGTAGCAGAAACCAGAGAAAGAAGAGGAGGAGGAAGAACATGAACCATCATGGAAGGACAGGCCTCTGCATAGCATGTACCACCGGCAGATAGAAGAAGTGACTGACATAGAGAAATCCTACCACTGGCTGGACAAGGCTGGACTGACAGACTAACCATGGCAGCACAAGAGCAAGCTCTGAGCACAAGATCGATCAAGGCTGGGGTCTACCACACCAGGCAAGACCCCCAGGTGCAGGCTGTGCAGAGATGTCCGAGACAATCCTGCACATAACAGCAGGGTGCAAGATGCTAGCAGGCAGGGAATACATGGAACGCCATAACCAAGTGACCAGCATAGGATACAGGAACATCTGGGCCAAGTATGACCTGGAAGTCCCGAGATCAAAATTGGACACACCCCCAAGGGTGTTTGAGAACAACAGAGCTAATATCCTGTGGGACTTCCAGATACAGACAGACAAACTTGTGATAGCTAACCAACCGGACATTGTAGTGGTGGACAAACAAAGGAAGAAGGTCGTAGTGATAGATGTTGCAATACCAAGTGACGGCAACATCAAGAAGAAGGAAACACGAGAAGCTCGATAAATACCAAGGTCTGAGAGAAGAGCTGGAAAGGATGTGGAAGATGAAGGTAACAGTGGTCCCTGTGGTAATCGGAACACTCGGGGCAGTGACCCCCAAACTCGGAGAGTGGCTCCAGCAGATTCCTGGAACAACATCCGAGATCTCTGTCCAAAAGAGTGCAATACTGGGAACAGCTAAGATACTGCGCAGGACCCTCAAGCTCCCAGGCCTCTGGTAGAGGACCCGAGCTTGGAGGGCAAACAGACCGCCCATAGAGGCAAGCTGGGATTTTTTTTTTTTCATATACAGTTGCCTCTTCCACCATC
Source organism: Pterophyllum scalare (assembly GCA_024447675.2). Lineage (NCBI taxonomy): Eukaryota > Metazoa > Chordata > Actinopteri > Cichliformes > Cichlidae > Pterophyllum > Pterophyllum scalare. The sequence goes on from JAMQGT020014082.1 coordinate 54,490, forward strand.
ATCCTAAATATTGTCTCTCCACAGGGCTGTGTGCTCAGCCCACTGCTGTACACACTAATGACCCACGACTGCAGAGCTCCCATACAAAAACAGCCTTGTAGTGAAGTTTGCAGACGACACAGTGGTGGCTGGTCTCATCAGCCACGGGGGTGAGTCAATGCACAGGTGGGAAGCAAGAGACCTAACACACTGCTGCAAAGACAACAACCTCATCCTAAACATCCAGAAGACCAAAGAGATGGTGGTGGATCTTCGTTGGACTGGCACGGCACCCCGTCCTCACTACATTGAGGGAATAGCAGTGGAAATGGTTGCTTTCATCAAGTACCTCTGTGTACACCTCACCAACACAATCCCTGGTGCACCAACACCACAGCTTTGATAAAGAGAGCCCATCAATGCTTGTACTTCCTGAGGAAGTTAAAGACGGCTGGCCTAAAGACATACATCCTCAGATCCTTCTACAGCTGTGCGGTGAAGAGTATTATCACCACCTGCCTCACTGCGTGGTATAGGTGCACGGTACCACAGAAGGAGGCACTGCAGAGAGTGGTTAAGTCTGCACAGAGAACCTTCGGGTGCAGCTTGTTTAAAGACATCTACACCACCAGATGCAGGGAGAGAGGTACCTGCATTCTCCGTGACCACACCCACTTCGCATCACATACTCTATACATATCGAGGCTACATAACATCGGGTAAAAACATCTAGGCTGAAAAATAGCTTCTACCTGGATGGAGTCAGAGTCCTGAACCATTCCACCCCCAAAGACTGACCATGCAACCCACACACCACACATATCAAACAGCGTCACCACTGCACCTTAAATCACTTCAAGTTGTTGTTGCTATAGTAGTTTTAGTTTTACCGTAGTGTATTTGTATTGTATTTTTATTTATCCTAGTTTAGCTACTTATTTATTTATTATTTATTTTCTGTACTTATTTAAATTCCATTTATTTTTTATTATTACTCTAATCCTATGTTTGACTTTCACCGAGACCTGCGAACCTACATTTCATTCATGCTATGTCTCATAGTCTGAATGACAACAAAGCTGAGTCTGAGTCTGTTTTACATCATCTGCATATTACAACAGTAATTCTGTTAATTACTTACATACATATTCATTGACATGAATATTATGTTATTAAAAATACTAAATGAATTGCTAACAAAAAAATAAATTGGTACTAACATTATTCCCAGAGCAAATTTCTGATGGCTGGTCTGAGATGAAACACACCTGACACTTTAAACCAGAGAGGGCAGCAAAACACTACTACTGAGCCAGCAGGGAAATGACTTTAAGAAACACAGCCGCTGGTTTCATGTTCAGTGGATTGTGGTACTCCTCAAAATGGTATCATTTCTATGACTTATGTCTCTTCACCTTATTACCATTTAGCCTGCTATATACAAGGTGTTTTTAAAAAGTATGGGAAAGTCACCTATAAATAGGTCTGTATTCTGTGTGGTGCCATTCTATTTTTATATTTAATTTGTTTTTCAGTTGCAACTTGCAAGAAAAGAGCTGTGTGATCTTTAGACTAAGATTTGTAGTGTTTTTACACTTTCATTTTAGGAAAAGATCATGGTTTAGGTTTTTAAAAAGATAATAATAAAGATGCTTTCACAAGATTAACCATACGTTGCAAAGCTTTACATTATATTATGTTAGAATGTGTCGGTTATGAGCCCCCCCCCAAAAAAATCTCACAATTTCTTACAACATTGCAAAAACATTATATTACATTTTTCAATGTTGATCAACATAGTTATTACAAATGTACTCTTAGAGAAGGCTGGATGTACTTCTCTGCCACTCATTTTGTCTTTTTAAATTTGTGTGCAGCCTCCTACTCATCATCAGCATCTCGCTTTCCCTCCACTGTCTCTGACTCTCCCTATAACCTGTAGCCCCCAAACCACACCCTGTCGCCTGAGCCTGCAGCCTCAGCTTCACCCCGGTGCAGTAATAAGTGGTCAGACATTCATCCCAGTATACGCCTGGCTTGCTCTCCATCACTAACTGAAAGAAAAGAAAACCCACACTGACCCCAGGCTGCAGTACAACCAATCCTGAGCACTGTCAGATAGACTAATGTTTTTTTAGGTATACACTATACCCAAAATTTCATTTCTAAAAAAACCTCACATTTTTACTCTGGTATACTTCTAATGAAAGGAGAAATTATGTATAGAGACCCGAACAGTTTTATGTCCCAGGCTGGAAGTATTTCTGCTGTGGAGTTGGACATTCGACCATTTTCTGCCTGACTTTTGGAGCCAGCCTCGAGTGGCCGTTAGACAGATCGCAGAAGCAACCGTTTTACTGTGTTTTAAACATTTGTTCTATTTTACAGCATCACATAACAGAATCCCTTCATTTGTTCTTCTAAAATCTTTCAAGGGGCTCAACAAATGTGAGAAATTATTTAACTGCTTAAATATATTAAGAATTTTGCACTGGGTGTCGAGTCACCTATATTTTAAGAAAACAACTGAACTATTTCTGAACAAATATAACAACAGAGAAATTAATGAAAATGTAAAGCCCTTCAAAATTCAATGCTGTGATTTTATTTCCCAGTGAAATGAAAACAGCTTGTCAAAGTGATGTTACCCCTGTGCAGACGTGCACTGTGAAACTGCCAACAATAATGTACTGATAAGAGTGAAGGCAAAGTTTATATCCACGGTGTTGATTACTCGAGTTTTATGCTACACAGAAATTACAAGAAGGTAAAAAGACACTGACAGAAAGTACACATAATTTGCATTCAATTTAGTATGTTACAGCATATACATTTTATAATGAGAGTTATGCATTAATGAGGTTTTACATTGTTTACAGTGGCTCAGTTCAGGGTTGTCAGGGACTTTCTGATCACCTCCTCCACCACAGAGATCAGTGAGCCTTGGTAGCGGCTCTCTTTGACCTGCACTATAGCTCCTCAGATTTAAGGCTCCTCAGTGATTTTAAGCCAGCCGGGCGGGAGTGCCAGGGGGGAGAGGCTAATTGAAGTCAGCAGATGACGGGTGTGCTGTGATTTGTGTGGTGACAGGCAGTGTAATTACACGGCTGGTCAGAAAGAACATTACAGTAGTTAAGAGCTTTCACCAGCGCTAACTCGACCAATAAAAGGATCCTTACACTTTGGTATTTGTAAATCGTGGGGAGTGCTGAACACGCTGCTCAATATAGTGTGTGTTTGTGGTGGGGTGTGCATCTGCAATCTAAGTACATTTCTTTATCCTTCCTTGGACCGGGAAATCTCTGGAGGAACAGAGGTCAGGACAGAGTGAGTAAAGCATATCAAATTCCCTCCCTCTGATTTGAAGACAGAGCTAAAATGATCGGCGAATGGCCCAGAGTTACATTTTTGTTGTCTGAACACATAATGAATACTTGCTTTTTGTCTTTTCTTCTTTTCATAATAATGAAAACAATGCTAACCCTGTGTGTGAGCCGTTTCACAGAAAATGTCCAACACAGTTTAACTGAAAGTTATAGTTTAAACTTGGCATCTGAAGTTAATTAAACTTATGTTCCATGTTCAGTTTACTTAACTAGCTGTCAGATGGGTTTAGACTAATTACATTTCACATTTTTAAGGCAGTTTGAAAGTAGAACCAACTTTTAAAACACACGAACATAAATCAGTACATATGAGACTACATGAAAAATCATCCCAACCAACAAAGATTAACCAACAAAGATCAATAGATTGGAGGTTGTATAAAATTGAATAAAAATGTAACTGAATTGACTTACAAATAGTATAATTAAAACAGTTTGTTATCTTTTGTGTGCTGTGATTATGCGTGAGAATAAAACAAAGTGGCTGTTTATCTACAACATCCAGCAAGTCACATTGGTTGGCAGCAAAAAATTAAATAAAATAAATAAAATAATAATAAAAAAATAATAATAAAAGCACAGTGAAACAGAAAAAAAGGAAAAGAGGAAACATCTACATTTCTTTCTGCAGCTCGGTGCAGTAGGTAGTAGGATTACCAAAGTACACACACACACACACACATACATATATATATATATATATATATATATATATATATATATATATATATATATATATATATATATATATATATATATATATGTGTGTGTGTGTGTGTATATATATATATATATATATATATATATATATATATGTGTGTGTGTATATATATATACATATATATATATATATATATATATATATATATATATATATATATATATATATATATATATATATATATAAGCATGAAACAAAGTTCAAATATCAAAAACACTGCAGGAGGAGCGCGGGCACAGGCTCTTCATTGTTTTTAACACTCAATTTGACTCTGTGGATGTTAGACCTTCGCTCCACTCCTGGCTGATGAACCAAGAGGACAACAAGAGTGGCCCACAGACCTACTTTGTAACCTGCCTGCAGAGCTGTCCCTGTCTGCAGTCGCACACGCTCCCCCACTGATCCATAAATTCAGCTTAACACCGTGCAAGCACTGGCTAATACCAGCTAACATGCCTATGCAAAATTGTGCTGTGGTGATGAAATGTTATTTATTTTTAGTGTATATGGGCAAAAACTCACACAATTTTTTTTAAGTGTTCATCTACATTGAAGGTAGGTAAAGACCCACCACGAAGGTGTCCATGTTCTTTGGAAACTCTTGGCTGACAACATGAACTGTTGTGTTACATTACAAATAAGTTGTAACTCAGAGTTTTGAGACACAGCAGAGTGTTTCATTCTTTTTCAATTTTACAGTTATTAAAATATAATTGTTATGTTTTTTAATTACAGCTTTTCACTCATTCATTAGAATATGCTGATGTGTTTATCACTAAACAATGGACAATATTTGTGCCCAAATAATCTTTTATTGAAGTGCTGTGTATGGTCTAATTATAGGTGAAAATATTTTAGATTTTCTAATAACTGTAGTGAAGTTTAAAATCAAGCTTGTTTGAGCTCCAGTGTGAAATGGTCATGTAAAAGAAAGGAAAACACTTTTAATCCAATAAATCTCTGTGGAAGTAAAGCCAGAGATGGTAAGGCAGTGAACAGGCATGTGCATACAGCAGCCACATGTTGGGTATTTAAATGGCTGTGGTATTACTCTTTCCACTGTGTATTTGTACATGCCTTTATGTAGCCGTGTATCCAACCAACAATAATCTGGTCTCAGGAGTCTGGCTTTCTAGAAAGATCCAGAGGCCAAAGAGATAGTCATGGACAAAAACAACAACAAACTTCAAACCGCATGTCATCCCACTGAAATATGGTAATAATACAGAAGGAAGTTTAGATTTTGTAAAAATATGCATTATTTGTCTTAGCTTTCGTTTATGACCGGCTGAGCCTGCCATTACGAGAGAGGCCATTTTCTCAAATGTTTCTGGACATGGACCACAGAGCAGCCAACACCCCTGTCTATCTTTAGAGCAGGGAATCCACCCAAGAGCTGTCAGTCCAGCCGCCAAAACCATGACTGCTAAACTCTCCAGACCCCCAAACACTAACAGCATCCTTCACACACACACACACACACACACACACACACACACACACACACACACACACACACACACACACAGAGGCTCAGATACTATAAGATCTGGAGGCATTTGCTAGAAAAAAGTGAATAAGTCAGGCCTCAGCATCATCAGCTGGGCTTACGTAAGGGCAGCTCACCCACCGAAAAAAAATTAAAAACCACTTTTTTCCCTAAAATGCTTGCACAAGGAGTAAAGATTTATCTACTCTGAAAGTTAACTCAATACCTAATTTTTCTTGGACTCCACCTTTGTTTTTCCAAGTGCTGGGAACGGTATAAAAAGGTCAAAGAAAGAAAATGTTTTTTTTGTTGTTTTTTTTTTTAACTGGTTGCATTAAATTTGTGAAAGAGAAAATTACTGCAGCTGAATAAAAGATTAATGACTCTGGCTGTGGGCTTTGTGGATCTCTCTAGTGCTGTGCACTGTGGTACTTAATAAATCACCGGTGAACATACAGGAATTAATAGGGACTGTGTTTTTCACTCTTTGCGTAGGTGCCAAATTGCAGGGAATTCAAACTGATCCAGGCTCTGATCTGTTTTTTAAAAAGGCTGCTTCTATGTTACTCTCCTCATGAGCCGAGAACAACCACTACAAAGCAAGGTGATCATTCTTCGGTGAGAGCCTGTGTGGCACATGAATATGTGCCATCCATCCATCCATCCATCCATCCATCCATCCATTCTTCCGCTTATCCAGTTCAGGGTCATTGGAGTGCTGCAGCCTATGGCGGCTGTCGTTGAGCTGGTCTTTTAATATTGTGACATCCAGAATCGGTGTGTTGGAGAGGATGTGGGTTTGCAGTAATGAAGTTAACTGAAATGTTCTGCAGCTCAATCATACTGAGAGTTCTGTGTTCAGTTCAGTGTTTTATTACCTCCACCAAAGAGGTTCTATTGCTGGGAGTGTTTGCATGTTTCTGCCTGTAAACACAATAGCTCGACAAGTTTTAATGAACTCTTTGTAGGGGGTGAAGAATGGGGTTGTTTTAACAATCCATTCGTATTTGGCTTCCAAAGACTTCAAGATTCCTTTATTGTCACCGCACACACAAGGATCCGCAACGTCACGTCAAGGTCAGCTTCATGATTTATTGGTCCAAAACTGACAAAAGCCTCATAAGTTAGAAACTATGATTGCTACAAGTGTGGTGTGTTGTGTTAAAATATAGAAATCACTGTACAAAGATTTCAAATATCATGTCGTATGTGACCTCTGACCTGAAGGTCAATGTTAATGCTATAAACTATGTTTCTTATTGCCTTTGTTTGTTTGTATTGGCAGCTTTTAGGAAATGAGACTAGAGGAAACGGGGATACAGTTTGCCTCCAAATATGTCATATTTGACCTCCGACCTCACTTTTACATTTTACATCTGTCTTTCTTCAAGTTTACCCCAAAAGAAATTATTGCCAAGATAGATAATTAATGCACACAAATAAAAATGATAAGAAAAATAATTATACTCAAAATTATGTCTAGTATATTAAAATGAATTTCAATAGTGGGAATAACAAAAGCCTGAACTTTGCACTTGTTTTTACTGCACCACAAACTTCCTAAAGTACATTTAAAAAGAATAAAGAAAATAAAAACGAGCACAGAGAATACAGAATTGTAAATACTGAGCAGAGAGGGCGTGGCCTCACAGGAGGTGTGGGCTATGAGTGTGTCCTGTTTATAATGCAGTGAAGCTGTGGCACCGTGGGCAAAGTGGGTTACTGAGCATGAGTGTAACAGCACAGGTGTACAGAATAATAGGGAGGTATTTAAAGTGATGCCCACCAAGATTGGTTATTACTCACCATGTGTTTTATGCAGGACAAGAGTCATGCGGTAAAGATTTGCATTCAAATCTGAGTAATTACAGCGATTAATTTAGGTATATTACTAATGTCATATATAAGGTGTATCACATTCTTATTTCAGTTAATGGAATGACATTGACAGTGCTTTATGAGTCTTACTGACAACTCGAAGCATTTAGACTGCAAGTCACATTTAAGCATAACTTCTTACAGTTTTTTGATGTTGTTGTTTAATATACAGTTTTAGGCACTTTATCTGCCTCTCAGTTTCATCAGCAGTCAACCCAACATGCCTGACTTTGAGGACTGTGGAAGGAAACCGGAGGACCTGGAACACACTGGTGCAGGGAGAAAATGCAAACTCCAGCTGGGGTTCAAACCAGGAACCTTCTTGCTAACAATAGTGCTAACACCCAGGACTGATCAAGCTCGTCAAAATTCTGATTAAATGAGCCATATTTACTTAAGGGATATGATTGTTACACGTGTTTTTTTGGAGCATGACTATAGGTAACAATATTTTTGCCATGTACAGAGGATGCTGTGTGCACAAACTGCAGAGACCAAGATTTGTGTCCTTTGTCCTGGGTGTTGGAACGGTCAAGGTTAAACCAAGATTGTGGTTTTGCATAAATATTGAAAATGTAAATATGTTCCGTCAAACTAAAAGGAAACTGACTTATTTATAATATTTAACCAAGCAATAATCTTTCCCTGATCAAGTGTGTGAGTTCCCTAAACACAACCATAAAAACACAATGCTTTTTGATAGATGAGCTGCTTTTGTATAATAGACTGGCAGATTCTGGGCAGCAAATACATGCATTTCAAACCATATCAAGACCTGCAATACCAGGGTATTGCATGTCGTGATGTCATTCCTCATCATGTTTAGGCATGCACTGATTAGTGTGATAAATTCATGTTTGATAACTGTAAATTGTACTAATTACAAAGTCCTTGTTTAGCTGAACGCTGGTCTGTGTTGTGGTATGCTGATTTGTGTTTAGGCATTAGTCTGAGGGTTTGTGCTCCTCTCCTTGCTGAACTCAAGCTTCAAGTGATTCACATCGTCGCTGCTTTTTGTGTGTCGTAACATCAGATTTTCACTTCATAATTATTGTCTAAATGTCTGTCTAAAACTTACAAAAATAACTATAATACCTCCAGTCAAATTCATCTTGAACTTCATTTCCTGTGTCTTGTCTTTTTTTAGTAAATTAATAATAATAAAAATGTAAAATTCTAAAATTATTTATTAGATGATCATCTGTGCATTTTTTTTACCGTGTCAATTTAAAACAGTCCATCCACCCATTCTCTTCTGCTTATCCTGTTCAGGGTCACGAAAGGGGGGGGCTGGAGCCTGGAGCCTATCCCAGCTGTCATAGGGTGAGAGGCAGAGTACACCTGTGCAGGTCGCCAGCCTGTCACAGGGCCAACAAAGAGAGACAGACAACCATTCACACCTATGGGCAATTTAGAAAGACCAGTTAACCTATCACCACTGACTGCATGTCTTGGCGATGGTGGGAAGGAAAAACTCCCTTTTAACAGGAAGAAACCTCCAGCAGAACCAGGCTCAGGGAGGGGCAGTCATCTGCTGTGACCGGTTGGGGCTGAGGGGAGAGAGACAGGACAAAAGACATGCTGTGGAAGAGAGACAGAGATTAATAGTAACTAATGATTAAATATGGAGTGATGTATAAAGAGAGTAACTAAGCTGAATGAAAAGAAACACATGGGACCCCCCTCAGCAGCCTAGGCCTATAGCAGCATAACTAAGGGGTGGTTCGGGGTCACCTGATCGAGCCCTAACTATAAGCTTGATCATAAAGGCTTAGGGAAGAGCAGTGTTTATCATCACTGACAGAGTACAAGGATATCTGTGTGTACAGCTGTCTCTGCTTCAGAATGAGTGTCCCTCGATCTTCTGATAATGTGTAATATTTTTATATTAACTCAGTAAATTATTACACCTAACAAACTGCGTAGACTGAATTGGGTGCCTGCAGGACTCCACTGCATTGGTTTAACGAAAAAAAAAAGGACTTAAAATAAAAAGAAGAAAAATTATATTAAGGGAGAAACTGGTGACATTAAGACAAACAGTATGCCTCTGAACTGTGCTGTAGGATTACATAAAGTAAAAATGTATGTTAAATAAATAATTAGAACAGGAGCTTGACTTGTATAATGGCAGTTCATTGCTGAACAGCAGTAATTTAGTGCTGTTGTTCAGCACATGGACCTATGCACGTGGAGTTTTTCACCCACCCCTGTTTTCTTTTTTCTCTTTTCTTAGCTGAATAACAGACGTGCTGGCAGTATTACAGTATTTCTGTTTTTGGCTGTAAGAAAAAAAATACTTTGGTTGCTGCATTAGCTTTATTATTCCTGCAAAGATCCACTTGTTCAATCTTCGACGTGCTAGCAATCATTTAGAGGCTCAAGGAAAAGGTTAAACATTATGTTTTAGGGAATTCAATAAAATTATATGGTTTGAATATTGATATACAGTTCCACAGTTCTCTCAAGGCTCTTTACACTGTGAGATAAGAACCGAACAATATTAGACAATCAGACGCAAGTACTTTCACAGGAAGAGGCCTCCTGCAGAACCAGGATCATCTGCTGCAGCTGTTTGGGCATTGAGAGGAAAGGAAAGAGGAGCACAGCACGAATATGAACAATAAACAGGACAAAAAACAAAGTGCAGGAGAAAGTTGACAAAAATGAACAACGTGCAGTGATAAATAATTAGATGCCATCTTTAGAAATCCTCAAACACTGTGATATGGGGCAATAAGTGTCTTTAAATAAAGCAACAGAGGCAACATGACACATGCTGAAGTCCTCAGTGAACGGAACACCTTCGATTTGATGGTAATGCTCCTTTAAAATGTGTTCATGGCCTTCTTCTTATGAAAAAACTGCAGATCTGCGTGTTAGCTGCGTCCACCTCTGTTAATGTGGGCTGTGGCGTATAGTGGGCACTGAAAGCACACAGACTGTCAGCCAGCACAGCTGCAGAGCTCCCATAATAAGGCAGAACTAACATATGTGAGGAAGGGCCCCAACGCCTCTTACTCATCTTTTCATTGTTGCAATGTTGCTAATCAGACATCTTCTTCAACACAAATCCAGAAATCAGGAATGTATGAGTGAATGAACCCTTTGATTACCCTCATCCTTCACATCAAATATTTACTGGCCTCAGTCGGTGGTGACACACTTTGAAACTCTCTTTAAACTCTAAACTGACTCTGTTTAGCAAGGAAGTGTAATAAGTAAATAAATAAATATCAGGCTCTGGAATAAAAGCTGTCAGCTTATGAGCACACAGGCAGGCAAACATCTCACCTTTCAAAATGAGCTGATCAATATTACACAACTGCTCAAGATGCTTAACTCGTGTAAAATCTTCTTCTGCAGCTATTCTGCGGTGTGGAGAAAACTCTTTTCACACATCTGTAATTTAAAAAAATATTTTTACCGTAAACATCTGAAGAGGTGATTAGTTGTAGTGATGTATCTGAGACTAAGCACTGTAGTAACACGCTCTCATACTTAATAAAAGAAAATCCTTTTCTGGCTGCTTTGTATTCTCTATAATCTCTGTCAAGATCAGTTTAACTAAGGAGGGGCTAAAACACACACACACACAAACACACACACACACACACCCCTTTAATAGAGCACCAAAAAGCTCCAGAAAAAGAGACTGACAATGATTATTTAGGAAATAGTCCAAATGTGTTTGAGATGCCACTTATTTATGACCAGAACGAGGCTCTGACGGCATTCATGAGCAGTATTTTCTGTGTGGATTTCTGCTTGGACAGTTGTAAAATTACACATTCATTTGTTTCAAATACAAACGGTAAGAAATTACAGGAAAACCTAACACCAAGTGTCTTTACAAGGTGTTGTGCCACCATGTGGCAGTACTCCTCCAAATGTGCTGGTCTCTGTTCTCAGCAGAGCTCACTGGAAGACCTGCAGCATTCTGGCTACTGCAAAGGCCAAAACCTACGAGCATCGCTTCATTCTCATAAAGGAGAGGCCATGAATGATCACTTTTATTTGCAGCGACACATGGACACAAACCACGCCAGCAAAATGGCCCCCTCAACACAGCAGAGCAAGGAGAACCTGCTGAATTTGTGCGCATTCTGCAGCGTCTCAGTCATTCAGCTTTATTTCCTCAAGCTGAAAAGTGCCAAGAGTAAAAAGCAAAACTTTGGTCTGAAGAGACACAGATACATCAGCATGGACAGCATATATGAAATTATGACTTTAATTAGAAAATATCTGATCACAGGCACCATTTAAAAGAACCCAAAACACAATTTGGTGTCAGATCTCAGTGCTTGACTGTTTTCCACTTCTGCTGAAAAATTGAGCCGTTATTCCAAAAGCGGCGGCTCACCCTGCAGCGTCACACAAACACGACTGACTTCATTCATTTATTTGCTCTGTTTTTGTTTCTTTTTTAATGGATCCTTATTTTTACCTTTGTTTTGTAGCTCTGTGCGCGTCCTGCTCTTTGGAGGCCGAGTAACCCTGACGCAGTCTTGTGAGACCAGCTGCTGATGATAAATTCTCACTTTGTTTCTTTTATTAGTTTATGCTTAAAATAGCATTTTCCTCTATATTATATTAAAATCACATTACATTTATGTCATATGCTGCATTTATGCTGCCTTTAGAGCAGAGCAGGGATGTAAAAGCTTTTTAAGCTCAGTATCGTAGACACCCTTCAGCCCAGAGGAGCCGTGCTGCTCTTTGCCTTTGACTTTATGTGGTTGTATTTTTCCTGCTTTCTGCTCTGGAAGTGTTTTTGTTAGAACTGTGGCTTCAGATGATTTTACAACACCGTGATGAGAGTGTAAGGAAAGCTTGCTGGTTTTAATGCTCCAGCTCATCCATTTGTTTGGGTTTCCACAGCAGGGAAACAATCTGTCCTCCAAACATGAAGACGAACCCGCTGGAGAAAACAGAGAATTCTTTCATTTATTTTGGCAAAGAAACAGGAATCATTTCAATTTCTGTTCTTCACTCGAAGTTCCTGCATTTTTAAACTGTGTGAAGATTGTTTCTCCTGTGGAAGAAAAAACAGAAATACTGCCATACAGAACTGACTTTTGTTGCTGATGACTGTGGTGTGCTACTGACGGGTTTGTTGTTGCTTGTGTGTTGCTTTCTTCTAGTTTCCTGTTTCCAACTAATAAAAATCTGGTTAACTAGGAGAATATTTTTGGCCTGAATGCTGTTAGATTCATCATATCCAAAATGTTATAGAAAAGTGGCTGCAGCGCTTCTCTCACAATAAGCGAAGTGCATTTAAGGCTCAGCTCACGGGCTTCACCGCAGCGTCTCTGAATGGTCCTGTTTGGATTATTACGATGTTTGATTTATTGTCCCAAACAGTTTCAGAGCACAGAGCCCAAATCCTCCTGCAGCCTGGCTGCTGCGCCGCAGGCCTTCCGCTGGTTTGTAAGCTTTAAATATTTCAGTGGTAAGCTTAAAACAAAAAGGCCATGCACACCCGATAACCATGAAATGGATTTGTAAAAAGTTTAGTGACTTTGCCGCAAACAGCGTGTTCAGAGCGTTTCTGTGCGGAGGTCTGCCTTCCGGCAGCAGCAGTTCTCCTGCAGTCCGGCCGGTTTTCTTGGCCGGCCTGAGTCAGATTTCAGATCCAGTCTGAAGCTCTCGCCCACAAAAAATGAAATCGGACACGTTTCAGTGATGATTCATTTATGGTTTAATGTGTACTCATTGTCCTTTAAACTGTTTTTCTCATTTTCGCTAAAGAAAATAAGGCACACCACCCCCCCTCTCCGGTTGGCGCACAGAAAACGTTACAAAGTTAAAAAATAATAGTAGAATTACAACATTTAATATCCATAAAAATGTCACATATAGAACATTACGATATATTCAGACATATCAGTCAGTTCAGAGGGCGTCTCGCCCCCTGGCGTGTGTAACATTACAAAACCAACTTAAATTAAATATAAATAAAGGACACAGAGTCAATAATAAAATGTAGATATATACAACTGTGCAACATGGCAACACCACACCACCACAATGCCTCGGGGTCCACATCAATTTCCACTAGACGAGCACGCGAGGCCGTGTCAGGGCCCCGGTATTATCAGCTGTCTGAGTCCACCTCGCTCTTACTCTCCTCGGTTTTCTCCGCGGACGTTTTGGTCGATTTGTTCCATTTCTGAGAGTTTTCTGATTCCTCTGACGAAGACCTTTTCTGCCGCCTCCACTTCGCGCGTCTGTTTTTGAACCAAACCTATGTGACAGAAAAAGCACATTTTAGGCTCGAATACAAGAGTCCGAGTCTTTGCCCCTCTTTGGCCCACGAACACACCGAACAGCGACAGTCACGAGTCACAGCCCACGGCTGCTCCCGAGCAGGAGTCCGAGCAACAACAAACACCTGTTGTTTTTTCCCGTGAGCGAACAGCTCCTCCGACCCACGGCGCGGGAGTCCACGCACGGAAGAAGCCCGCGAACGCTTCCCTGCAGCGGCGATCTCATTTAAAGATCTCAGGCGACCTTAATGTCTTATTTATTTTTGGTTTAAAATTTTCGTGATTACTATTATTATTATTATTATTATTATTATTATTATTATTATTATTATTGTTGTTGTTGTTGTTGTTGTTGTTGTTGTTGTTGTTGTTGTTGGGGGTGCTAAAGCAATATTCCACAACAACACTCGTGAATTCGTGTCAACCGGGTCTCCTTAACACACTGCGCCAATACACAATCCAAAAGTTACTGAATCGATATAAAAAATAAAATCAGTGGAATTAAAGTTGTTGTTGTTTTTGTTTTGTTTTGTTTTATGGTTGTTGTTGTTTTTATTTTTGTTTTTAGGCAGTAAGAAAGTATCATATTAAAAAGTCAAAAGCGGCTCTGACCTCGACCTTCTCCTCCCGGAGGTGGACCTTGCGGGCCAGCTGTTCGCGGGTGCCGACGTCCGGGTACTTGGTTTCTTGGAAGAGGCCCTCCAGAGCCTCCAACTGCTCGTCTGTGAAGATGGTGCGGTGCCTCCGCTTCCTGCGGCAGTGCAGCTGGTTGAGGAGCTGCAGCTCGGTCCGCGACAGGCTGCCCATATTCATGTAGGACATCATCTGGTGCGGGACCGGAGAGATCAGCACCGAGCCCGGGCTGTCGTAGCCTGCACACGACGGAAAGACACCACACATGAGTTAAAACGGTCGAAAATGAAGTCACTACACACACACACAAACACACACACACACACTAATTAGGCTAGTGGCTAATTAAACACTTGATTTTGGATTACAACATGCAGAAAATAAAAATAAAAGAAAATTAAATAAATAAAAATTGGAGGGTTTTTTTTCGTTTTGTTTTTATGCACAATATAATGTATTTAAAAAACAAAACAAAACAAAAACAAAACGAAGCAAGTCTTCTAGTATTCAAAGAGTCACGCAAGTCCTCCAGTTCTTTGTTCCTGCGTGTAAAAAAAGCGTCGCTTTGGAAACAGGTCAGTGATATTTGTCTTGATCATGAGATAAAATAACCAATCTTCAACATTTCGACTTTTGCACAAAGCCTCACAGTCCAGGAGGCCTACATAATATCACAGAGGCGTATGCTTAGACAGTCAGTCATATCCTAATTTTGAAAACGTGGAAGTAAGAGATCTACAAAATATCAGGCATCACAGTGCGAACAATGTTCTGCAATTAGTTAATGCTGGAACTGAGTCAGCTGCCTTGGATTTTCAGGCTAAATGGGGCCTTTGGTTTGGTCCTGGTGTCTTATTAATGTTACTTAGCAAAAGAAAAGAAAAAGGCTTTTGCCAAGTCTGGTAAAAATCAGACACTTCCTGCGGTGGATTCTTCACTGCCACGGTCTAAACTGAGGATTGGAAATGATTGTGACAGAGTTCATGAATGTGGCTGTCCTACCTGTCGGGATGCAGGGGCACTGCTGTGGACTAAGGCCGGGTACAGAGCCGCAGCACGGCGGGCCTCCTGCAGCGCCCTGGACGTGCAGCTGACCGTAGTAGTAGCCGTTATATCCAATCCTGCTCCCGTTCACAGGCTGAACCCCGGGGGAGAAGGTCCGCATGTGGCTGAATACAGTCCGTTGTAGTCGGTGTAGATAGAGTCTGTTAGGCCGGCGGACAGCACCACCGGGCCGCTCCGGTGCAGCAGCAGCGGCTCCTTACAGCTCGGCCGTCCGGAGAGGATGCTGTCTATGCTGAACATCCCGGCTGGCATCACACCGGTGTGCGGTGAAAGCTCGCCGAAAAGTGAAAACTTTTGTCACAGTAAAATGTCCCGGACTGAAGGGTTCCGTACTCCCTGGAAAAACGCGAACTACAACTGCGTCATGATGACTCTGGGGGCAACTTTTCACTGCGTGCGCGACTCTGCGAGCTCGACCAGAGGATCCAGACTGGAGGTTTTAAGGGGGCCAGCCTGAGAGCGGGGCTGTTCTTACACGCCGCTGACGTCACGGCAGAGCCCGCTTGCGCTCAGCGCACTAAGTCCCGCGGCGTGAACGCGCCGTAGATCTGTGTATTGAATTAATTCAATTAAGATAATCCGCACTGTTTGCGGACTTTTAGAAATGTGTTGCTGTGCCGCAGGGGTTCTTTCTACTGAGTAATCCGATTATTTCCGTGTCGGAGAAGGCCTCCTAATCTACGGGACACATTTACACGCGCGTTTACAGGACACGGCCGCTTTCCATCAAACACGAAACACCCTAAATCAAACGAATTTAGCAGTCACTGTAAATGTTTCTGGTTAGTGTGGATAATTTTACATCGTTGCTGACTTTCAAAGGAAGTTGCTCTAAAACTAGTAAAGCTCGACTAATAATAAAAATTGACTTGTTTTTATTGTTATTAAGAATTTGTTACTGTTATTTAGTTACTGCTAATATAAATTGTCTCAGGTATATAGGACTATTTATTTTAAAAAAAACAAAGTAGCCCTTCGATTAACAATATGTGCGGATGAGTGCATTTTAATCATAATTGGGTATTTTATTTATTTTCACTTCTCCTAAATGAAAATGATATGTCAGACAGAAAATACAGTGTATTAAAGCTGGGGTTCATCTCATTATCCACCATTGCTTCTCCGTGGGGCGCAGATCAGCGCCTTTTCCTCCATGGCTCCCTCTCTGCAGGTCAACGACGCCTGTCATGTCCCCCCTGACCGGGCAAAGATAACGGCCCATTATCGCCTCCATTCAGTGTAGAGAAGGGGAACTTATTGCGTATTTACATGGCTAATCAGCATCAACTTAGCGGTAGGGGAAAGGGACGCTGGCAGCTGCAGAGGAACGTGGATTCCCAGTTCAGACCTTAATGGGACTCACTGATTGCATTTAACACGCAATGTGGTGTTAACACATGCTCATATGAGGCGGGCAGATAAGCCTGTGCTGTGGGAGATGATTAGCTCTGTGTGGACCAGAGTTCAGCTGGAAGATTTTGTCCTATGTTAACATGTAAAACAGCAGATTTCAATCAACTCAGAATGATTTGCACCAAGTTTTCCGGCACAAAAATATGTATTACCTACGAGCAATTCATTCTGTTATTTTTACCGCATTTCGAAGTGTGGATGAAATTATATATATTCGGCTCTTCGGAAGAAAGTTTTATTTATTATTATATTACTATATTTGTTTTTTTTAATTTTTTTTATTCTTTTAGAAATGATTGGAATTATCGGGTGGAATAATAAGTCGTTTTCCGGATGTGGGGTAACGGTATTTACGATGGATTTATTATATTTAAGCTCCTACTGCGTGATTTCTGAGAAAGATTGGAGACGTTGGATAATACAGCAAAATTCAGTACGAAGGTCGTGCTTTGATGCTTTTGTGCGATAATGGCACTGAGGCAATCTCTTTTTCTTAAAGGTCGCATAAAATTTGCAAAAATGTAAATTGAAAATACCAGTGATCCTTTACTGTAAGTAAAACTCGTTTTTAATCATGCACATTTTTGACGCTGGGTTTGAATTTGATTGAATTTATGAATTTTTTCAGATTGTGCTGCTCTGGGCCCTGAAACATTTCTGGGGACTGAGCCTTGGCAGATCAGATCCAAACAGCGACGCTGCTTTTCCTTTTGTCTGTCCCTACCTTCAGCGCTCTTTGGTTCCCGGGCTGCTGTGTGAATTATGGGGAAGAGGCTCATCCGTGCTTTGACAGAATTTTGCAAACAAAAAGAAAAAAAAAACGAGAAGCCGCTTCTGCATGCGATCGCCGTCGTCGCTCTGCAGAGGAAAAGTTAACTTTCACACTACCAGCTGGCCCTGCGTCTGCTGTCTCTGGGGGCGAAAGTAAATGACCAGGGTGACCCTTTTATGTTGCCTCCATAAGTAACCTCAGTACACAGCAGTAGTGGAGTTAAACTGCATCATAAATTTTGTCTTATTTTTGGTTTCAACCTCTTAATCTATGACAAGTCATCAGGGTTTTCTTCGCCTTTGTAGAGTGCTTTCACACTACATGAACGTATGAATCTTCATCTGAAATGCATCATCTACCAGCTTCTCAAGTGTGTCTATTTAGCACGTGGCTAAAACCAAAACCCGGGGCCGGTGACACGGTGGATGTTAAAACGCATCCCGTTCTTAAAGAGCAGAATCTGCTATGATCGAGGTTATTCCATACATATTTCCAGTATAAGAACCAAAAGAGGGTTATTAGTTTAATAAAAACGCATAAAAATGTTATTCCCTATCTCTATTCCAGTTCAAAAAATTTTACAAGTGGATATAATTTGATTGTGACATATTTTTTTCTTTTCTGTGCAATGGGACACAAGGGTGACTTTTTTCTTCTTGTTGCGTTTTTTTTTTTTTGGTATAGAAACATGTTCCTGCTGCTGAAAAACCTTTTCTGTAATACAGTCACACTCTGATTCCACCTCAATGGAGAGTGGGTGAGAGAGGAAAACAGGGCCATATGCTGTTATTATTTTCACATTTATTTCTATATTTCTACTTCCAAGTGGCAGTGAAAGCAACAAGTCAAAAGGGATTGCCACAAAACGAAATGTCCATTTGAAATTAAAAGCTGTGGAAAAGCACCATGAAGGCAGCACTTACAGGTGAATAGAACCGTCAATCAGGCTGCAGATGGAGGCTGAAGACTCACAAAGCTGCAATAACAGATGCATCTTTATATATCAGAGCCCTGATCTTTAAAACCTGGTTAAATAGGGTAAATAAAAAAAATGAAAACTTGGTAATGCTTCCCTCCAAGAGGTGATAAATATATGGTGAGAGCTGTCCAGGCTGAGTAATTACCATAATCAGAAAACTGGAAAAAGACAAAAATAGATAGATAGATAGATAGATAGATAGATAGATAGATAGATAGATAGATAGATAGATAGATAGATAGATAGATAGATAGATAGATAGATAGATAGATAGATAGATAGATAGATAGATAGATAGATAGAGTTAGCAGGTTGAAGAAACAATGGTCTGAGTTAAAATCAGGGTCAGTTGTTGAAAACACCTTCTAATATTTTGCAGATTCTCCTCACGTTGACTTTTTCCAATGCATCCCATGTTGGGATCCAGCACACTTGGAGGCTGGGTCAACACCCTGACCCCTTTGTTGTGTTCCTCAAGCTGTTCCTGTGCTGTTTTTGCAGTATAGCCACATGTTCTGCTGGCTGTCTGAGTGATGTCTGAAAAATGATGTGGGCTTTCTATATAATCAGGAAAGTTTCTGGGGAAAACCTGCTCCTGTTAGGAGAGACGGCATCCATCCCATTTTGGATGGAGTAGCTCTCATTTCTAGAAATCTGGCCAAATTTATCACACACACACACACACACACACACACACACACACACACACACACACACACCTCCCCCGATAATGTGACTACCCAGGGTTGAGACCAGGAAGCAGAGTTGCATGTGAACCTGGGCCACCTGTACCACAAGCACATGGCATACATGGCTTCCTGCTCACCAACTGAGCCCCCGTGGCAGCCAGGTCTCTCTCTGCTTAGTTGCTTAAATCATTTAATAACTGATCAACATTGATTTATTCTGCCTTACAGAAACCTGGTTACAGAAGGATAAATATGTTAGTTTGAAAGAATCAGCACACTAACTGAATCCTCGAAACACAGGCCGAGGAGGAGGAGTAGCAGCAATCATCCACTCAAACTTATTAATTAAGCAAAGGTCCAGATACAGTTTTGATTAATTTGAAATCCTTGTACAAGCCAATTGGAAAACTCAAAGTTGGTTGTTTTCTATCATCCACCTGGTCCTTACTCTGAGTTTTTATCTGATTTAGATAAAAGAATTATAGTGGCTGATTCCATGTGGCTGCTGAAGATGATAACCTGCACTGTATTTAATCTATGATTAATCATTTCTTAATAAAGTTTAAATTTCCTTCCTGAAAGTGTAGTCTAAGGATATAATTCCTCCTTTATTATGCTCTTCAGTGCCATGTGCTTACACAATGCAGAACAGCTACCTAAACTCTGCTCCCACAGAGATCAGTTATCTTGTTAATAAGTTCATATCTTCACTGCATATGACTCTGGATACTGTGGCTCCTCTGAAAAAGAAAGCCTCAAATCAGAAGTGCTTGATTCCCTGGTATAACTCATAAACACACACCTTAAAGCAGATAACCTGTAAGTTTTCATGCCCCTCGTCTGTGGAACCAGCTCCCAGTTTGGATTCAGGAGACAGACACCCTCTCTATTTTTAATATTAGGCTTAAAACTTTCTTTCTTAATTTGATACTCATTATTATGGCTCAGGTGACCTGAACCATCCCTTGTTGCTGGGGGGTTCCCATGATGGGGGGGTCCCATGATGTACTGAGTGTTTCTTTTCATTCACCTCATTTCACTCTGTTTATACCCCACTCTGCATGTAATCATTAGTTATTATTAATCTCTGGCTCTCTTCTTTTGGCCTGTTTCCCTCCTCTCACCCCCAACTGTGGCAGAGGGCTGCCTCTCTCTCAGCCTACTTATGCTGGGGGGGGGGTCCTGTTAAAAGGGAGTTTTTCCTTCTCGATGTCACCAAATGCTTGCTCATAAGGGGTCATCTGATTGGTCGGGTTTTCTCTGTATCATTGTAGGGTCTTGTCTTCACTAAAGCATCTTGATTTGACTGTTGTGATTTAGTGAATTCAGTTCAGTTCAATTCAGTTTTATTTATATAGTTCCAAATCACAGCAAATAGTCGCCTCAAGGCGCTTTGTATTGTAGGTAAAGACCCTACAGTAATACAGAGAAAACCTACAGTCAAACTTAATTGATTCAACTTAAAAATATTGAGTTCATATTACTTAAAATTTCCTAATGTGCGAACATTGCTTGTTAATTCTGAGTAAGTTGAGCAGTTTCATGTTGTAATTTGTAAATTTTGTTGTAACTGTGTTTTTAAGTCCAATCATATATATATATATATATATATATATATATATATATATATATATATATATATATATATATATATATATATATATATATATATATATATATATATATATATATATATATATATATATATATATGATTATACATGATGATTTTCATATTCATTATACACACATTTGAATAATTATTTCATTATTCATTATTTAATGTTGATGCTGAATTCATGATTCCTAAGATGGAGGGGGATTGAGTGGAGGTGGAGGGAAGAGTAGATATTTGATCTCTACTTGTACAGTTTTTTATTGTTCCATGGAAAAATGTTATTTGTAAATGTTGATGTAATAGTGTTCAGCGGGGCTGAGTTTTATCATGTTTGTTTATTTACCAAATTTAAACAGACACAGTTCAACACTGTAAAAAATATTTTTGTTACTTTTGTGGGTGAAAAAAAGATGTGCGGCAGCATGGTGGTGTGGTGGTTAGCACTGCTGCCTCACAGCTAGAATGACATCTAGAAGGCCTGGGTTTGATTCCACCTTGTCTCGGGCCTCTCTGTGTGGAGTTTGCATGTTCTCCGCCATGTCTGGGTGGGTTTCTGCTATTGATTAAAAGACATATTTTGATTTTTTTAATAACTATAAAAGATAAATTTGGTCAATAAGAACATACAATTTAGTTTAATTGGTAATGGAGTAGTGCTTACTTAACAAGCTAAGTTAAATAAATGGGTGGTGAATGATTGCTTAAACTAACTATCTTCAGTTACTGAAATTGTTATTAGTATATTCAACTTAGATCTTTCATTCCATTCCAAAAGGGCCTCAAGTACATTGAATATGGTCCACTGCAGTTATTCAACTAATGTTTCATTACTTAAAAAATGTAAGGCAACGAGTTACCTTGTTTTTTTTAAGTAGATTCAACTTATCTGGGTTTACAGTGCATAAGCAAGCACTTGGTGACAGTGGGAAGGAAAAACTCCCTTTTAACAGGAAGAAACCAGCAGGGGGACCAGGCTCAGGGAGGGGCAGCCATCTGCTGTGACTGGTTGGGGCTGAGGGGAGAGAGACATGACAAGAGACATAAAGAGTCAAATGAAAATCTTAATTAGATGTTATGTGTGTGTGTGTGTGTGTGTGTGTGTGTGTGTGTGTGTGTGTGTGTGTGTGTGTGTGTGTAAATGTAGGTGATAGACCCATGTACACACCAGCTGGCGCAGCTTCAGAAAGAACTATGTGTATATGTGTGCATGAATTTGCTTCCTTTGTATTTTAAAGGAAAGTGAAAACTATATTAACAGACCTCTTTCAGTCCCATCCATCACTTCATGCACTCAGTCAACCCCAACCCCCCCACCACCACCACACACACACACACACACACACACACACACACACACACATACGCACTGCAGAAATCCATATTTATTGTACATGTCAGATCTGTCATGTAGAGTCTGGTTCCTTTTGTTGGATCAGGGAACCCGTTTTCTGTATCCACGATGGAACCCATGTGTTGCTAAGAACCACTTACTTCAGTTCAAGGAGGCAGCCCACCCTTACTCCCCTCATCATTTCTACCACCACCCCATGAAAACCCTCTTTTGCTCAAACCAAACCGCAAAGTGCCTGTAACCTGACCGCAAATTTAATATCTGCCTCACACATGAAAGTGCGCAAATCAGAAAATGTCATTTTGTGAAGCATTTTCTTCACACATGAGCTTCAAGTAAGTTGCAAACGGAATAATCCTTTCACAACAAGCCTGCCTACTGGGGAAAAAAGTGGATGTGATGAATGATGCTTCAGACAAATGTGTAATTCTCTTTTTGTATTGCATAAATTGAAATCATGTAAATTTTCTTGTCAAACAAAGTCACAAATATGAGTTGCAACTGCTAAATGGATCTCAACAACTCTGCAGAGTTTCAAAAAAATGTTCAGACAATAAATCAGAACATTTGTGTTCCCCAGTCACAAATGCATCAGTCAGTCAGTCAGTCACTCAATTCCAACATGACTCTAACCTTGTTGGCATCCATCCATCCGTCCGTCCGTCCGTCCATCCGTCCATCAGTCCGTCCATCCATCCATCCATCCATCCATCCGTCCGTCCATCCGTCCGTCCATCCATCCATCCATCCATCCATCCGTCCGTCCGTCCGTCCGTCCGTCCTTCCGTCCGTCCATCAGTCCGTTCATCCATCCGTCCGTCCATCCGTCCGTCCATCCATCCATCCATCCATCCATCCATCCATCCATCCATCCATCCGTCCGTCCGTCCATCCATCCATCCATCCATCCGTCCGTCCGTCCGGCCATCAGTCCGTCCATCCATCCGTCCGTCCATCCATCCATCCATCCGTCCGTCCATCCATCCATCCATCCGTCCGTCCGTCCGTCCGTCCGTCCGTCTGTCCATCCATCTGTCCGTCCATCCATCCGTCCGTCCATCAGTCCATCCATCCGTCCGTCCATCCATCCGTCCATCCATTCATCCAGCCGTCCGCCCTCAAGCCTGAAGTGTATTCCAGCTGTTTCTTGGTGAACGACATGCTGGACAGGTCACCAGTTTGTCATAAATATATAATTTAATTTAACAAAAACACAGACAAAAAAAATTACACAAATAATAGATAAAAATGTAGGAATTTTTTAGTATAGCATGTGAGAAAAGTAACATAACAAACCAAAGTGTAATGAGGATAAAGGTTTTTAAAATGTCTGACGGTGGTGCCTCCTAGTGGTAGTATGATAGCATAATGACTTTGAAGCTTTTATTTGCTTATTAATAAAAGCATGGCTAACCCTTCATTATTCGGCCGGTGACTTATGGTCTAATCTTTCTGAATTTATGGTGTAACTTTTAGTACCTTTCAAAGCAGTAGGGATTAAAGAAAGACTTTTTAAAGGAAAGAAGAAACAAATACTGTAAGTCTTTGTAAATAATGAGTACTTACTTTATTTTAAAAGAACATAGACACAGATACACTGTAATGAGTTATTTTCTAAATATTAAATACCTTCTAGATATTTTATACTAGAAACAAATAAAATTTTCCTCCTGTAAATTGTAATTAAAAAGTATTTCTACAGGTGTGGACTGTATTGTAGAGGATCAGAACTCCCCTTCTTAGATTGTAGTTACTCATTACTCTTTGGTGTGTAGGCCTTATTACAGAGCAGTCCAACATTCCCTTATTACATTGTAATTAAACAGCCTTACCACTTGAATCAAAGTATTTTATGGCATCTGATGCCATTCAGGACAGCCACTCTCAGTTGTTTTATCAGTTACTGAAACTATTTTCCACACATACAAAAACAGGATACATACAAAGTGTTCACATTAAAGATGTCCACATAAACATAAAAGTTTAACTTGTTTTTCCGTAACATTTTCAGCATGGGTCGATGATGAAAACAAACAAATTAGTGTTCTTATTTTCTTTGGTTTGAATGAAAGACACTTAGAAACGTATTTAAGTGTGTCCAGCATATGGATTGATTTTCCTGTGAACAGTTCTGAACAGCTGGCAGCAGCAAGACCTCAGATTTTAGGTGCACATGAATATACAGAGTATTCAAAAACAGGGTGAATGCAAACATGTCCATTTTCCAAATGGCAGCATGGTACCTGTTATTGAGCCTTTGCCTGTGTCCAGTCATTTTCTACTTAAATGGTTTCAATTCAGTGCTAACGTCATGCTGTCAGAGGACAGAAATGGCCTGGCCGCTCTCTTTCAGTGGTCATCAATCATTCATTATAACTAGAATCCATCAACCAATCCTGGTAATTACTGATTACAGGCAGCCAGTCATGTGGAGGGATCAAGGAAACACACACACACACACACACACACACGCTGCCATCTGAATGTGTGTCATGTCAGGAATCAGAAACACATTTACACATTAGAAGGTCTGAAACATGCTCTCCAACTCCCCCCTCTTTTCAAAGAGGTGCTACTTAACACACTTTGGAATTAAAAGAAATTCAAATCATCTCTACAGGCTGTGGCAGGAACATAATAGAACCTAGAATTATTCTATCAAAACAAGCCAGAAGAGATGCGGCTTGAACACACTAGAATTTAAACCTCAGCCCTGTCTTAACACAACATGGCAAAGCACTTTTAAGAATTGTCGTGGCAGTGTGTGGAGAAAGTCACCTACACTTCCATCACATCTAACACCTCAATATGCATTTCACTTCATGACACTTTTTCTTAATCCATATGTTTTCTCATCTCTGTATGTGATCATGCATATATTGTGTACAGTTTTATATGTGCACAGCTCAAAAAGATTTAAGGAACACTTTAAAAGCACATCAGATCCCAGTGGGGGGAAAATCATGGTAATATGGACTGGGTAATGTGTTAGGAATGAAAGCATGCCACATCATTTGATGGAAATGAAAATGATCAGCCTACACAGGCTGAATTCAAAGAGTCTGTGAAAATCAAAGTGAAAAACCGATGCAGCAGACTAGTCCAGTCTGATGACATTTCATTGCAGCAACTCAAAATGGTACTCATTAGCTTGTAGGGCCCCCACGTGCTTGTATGCATACCTGACAGCATCGGGGCTCCTAATGAGACAACGGATGGTGTCCTGGGGGATCTCCTCCCAGATTCTCCTTGACAGTCTGAGGTGCAATATGGGGGTCAGAGGTGGCAATAACAGACATTCTGTACTTAGGTAGAAGTAAAACAATACTCTGGTATAAGTTGAAGTACTGATTCAACTTCTTTATTCAAGTAAAAGTGAAAAAGTGCTGGCGCTGAAGTGTAAGAAAGTAAAAGTAGCTCTTTGGAGGACGTTTCTACCAGCTATTTTTGTGCAAAGCTAAATGAACCTCGTGCTATATTAATGTTACAGTGAAACAATATTACTACATGAGAATACAAACTTTATTTCAATCTAAATTCTAATTCTGACATAGGGCGAGAGGCCGGGTACACCCTGTACAGGTCGCCAGCCTGACACAGAGAGACAGACAACCATTCACACTCACATTCACACCTATGGGCAATAGAATCACCAGTTAACATAACCGGCGTACCCGGAGAAAACCCACACAGAGAGGCCACGGGCCAGATGATGGATTCAAACCCAGACCTTCTGGCTGTGACGCAACAGTGCCACCACGCCACCATGCTGCCCTCAATTTAATTAAATGTAATTCAATTCAGTTCAATGTTATTTATATAGAGCCAAATATTAATAATATATTAATAATTAATACAAAAATAATAAATTCAAATATATTGCACCAAATCACAACAAACAGTCACCTCAAGGCACTTTATATTGTATGGTAAAGACCCTACTGTACAATAATTACACAACCATTTCTATTGTAGCTCCAGCAGATTTTCTTTGTGTCAGACTGTGATCAGCTGTTGCTGCTCTGAGGTTTCTTCTCTGTGTGGATTTACACAACTGAATTCAACAAGATGTAACCCAGTAATTCCCAGCTGATTTCCACCCCTACACTGACAGTAACTGTCTTTATATTGGACAGTATACAGCTGGTAAAAAGTGCGAATGAATCTCAGCATCATCAGCTTAAATTCAAACTCATCTCTGCTACACTGATGTAATCTGTAACTGTGACCATGCACACCACAGCTGCTCTGCACCATTATACTATCAGTACAGTAACAAAGTATCTAGATTTGTGCTAAATTTAGGTCAGAAGTTTTAGCGAGCATGGGGGTCAGTCAATGGTATCAATTCCTTCATCCTCTAGGAAGAACCCACAACCCACTGCAGCAAAATAGGCTCTGACAATGGGTACAAGAATTTCATCCCAATACCTGTGGGTGCCTCCATGGATATGCCTCCTCAGACCGTCAGTGACCCACCACCAAACTCAACAATGTTATAGGCAGCATAACATTCTCCACGGCTTCTCCAGACCCTTTCACGTCTGTCACATGTGCTCAGGGTGAACCTGCTCTCATATGTGAAAAGCAAAGGGCTCCAGTGGTGGACCTGCCAAATCTGGAATTTTATGGCAAATGGCAAATATAAGGCTCCATGGTGCTGGGCAGTGAGCACAGGACCCACTAGAGGATGTTGGGCCCTCAGGCCACCCTCATGAAGTCTGTTTCTGATTGTTCACACCAGTGGCTGCTGGTGGTCATTTTGAGACTGTGCAAGAGACACAGCAAACCTTCTGCCAGTGGTACATATTGATGTGCCATCCTGGAGGCCATACCTGGACCCTACAGAGGCTGCCCTCTGTAGGGTCCAGGTATGGCCTCATGCTACCAGCACTGACACTGACCCTAGCCAAATGCAGAACTAGTGGAAAACAGAAAAGATGAGGAGGGAAAAATGGGAGTGTCCTCCACCTGCAAAACCATTCTGTTTGGAGGTTTTCTCATTGTTGTCCCTCTAATGCACCTGTGGACAATTTCATGAACACCAAAGCAACACCCCCCTCTGATACTTACCTGATCACATTAACATCCCAGAAGTTTAACTGACTTGATGCTAAACGCTGATTAAAAAGTGTTCCTTTATTTATATATTTTATAATTTTTTTAACATTGCATTTGCCCAAAACAAAACTAGTGTTCTTTTCATAATATCTTAAAGTAATCTTCAGGTTCCTGTCAGAAGGAAAAACACAATCTAATGAGTTCTGTTTGTGTGACAATAATTATTAGGATTTACATCTATTTGTGCACATTTTTAATGTTACAGAACCAAGCCCAACATTAACATTTGTTTCCTTTCTTTGGTAGTCTGGAGCCTATCTCCTGTTACACTTTCAGACTCAAAAGCACCAACTATTTAAAGGCACAAGATGGGTGCAACTGCAGTGTCCTGTTATCCTGAATGACGTATAAAGTCCTTTTGTAAATTTGTTGGTACAATTGCATAAAGGCACAGATGTGTGACAAATTAAAGGAAAGGAAAAAAACCAACATACTGTGTCTGAAAAAAGTGTGCTGCCAGGACATGATGATGGTGTTTGAGATCTCTGACTAACAGAATTTCCCATATATGTTCAGCTAGTTTGTACTCTGATGTCTATGAAGTTCAGGGTTTATGATTCACAGCATTTTCATACCCAACAAACCATTCAGTGAGCCCTTGTGCCTTATGCTTTGAGCCATTGTGATCGTGGTCTCACACAGGGAGGGATGGGTAGGTGGGCGAGCAGTCAGAAAGGGGCTGTAGAAAATCAAAAGATTAAAATATCAAATAATACCAAAAAATTTCACGAATACCAGAAAATTTAATTGGCATCAGGTGACGCAGCATAGCCCAGAACAATGTGGGGGTCACAAGCAGCAAAGAAGCAAAAGATTCACAAGACAGGGAACGAGCTAACAAGATGTAACTGTTTTATTCTAATGAGTGGTTGCCACCCCAATCCTCCCTTTAGCCAAACCCCTGCCAGTACCATCTGGATAAAAGTGATTCATCAGAGCACACTTTGTACTAATTTACAAAGTCCTTCCCTCTAAGGGGACTAGTGGACCTATACTAAAAAGCAACCAGACCGCCAAAGTGCAATTCGTCAACTGTCTGTAGTCAATACACTGATTAAATGTAATGTTTTTAAGTAATCTCAATATTTTTGTAAGTCACAACACAAAAAAGCAGGAATGTAAAAAAATCACGTTTGGGTCTGATGTCTTTCATAAAGGCAGTATTTACAGAGGACTGATTACAAGAGATACAGAGAACAAATGAAAAGGAGTGACATGTTGACATAAAGCAGCTCTGAGGCAGCTGCATTTCACCATATGTTTCTGCTTGCAGTAGCTCTGGTAACTGGCCCAGTCATGGAAAGTATCCAGGGTTGGGTGTAATCAGTTGTATCACAGATTACTGATCCAGAATCTGTACTTATTGCTGTGTCAAAAAGAAATGGTTAATATCAGCTATGCTTTATAATTAGGGCCTGACCTGAGCTGCAAAATATGGGAAAGGTAAAACATATAGCAATATTTTAAAGAAAAGAACTCCAGCTGTGATGAGTACAATTCTGTTAATAAAGTGCATGTCAAAGATGCTTTATCTTAAATCAAGGGATTTTTCATTAAGAACATCTTAAATTGTGCCCAGATAAAACTGGCAATAACTGGTCAGGAAAATATAAACCTGGCTACCTCTGAATCAGTTTTTATTATATAGCACCAAATCACAACAATAGTTCCCTCAAGGTGCTTTATGTTGTAATGAAAAGACCCTACAATAATTACAGAGCAAACCCAACAATAAAACAAGCAAGCATTTGGTGACAGTGAGAAGGAAAAACTCCCTTTTAACAGGAAGAAACCTCCAGCAGAGCCAGACTCAGGGAGGGGCCTGGTTGTGCTGAGGGGAGGGAGACAGGGAAAAAGAGAGACTGAGATTAACTAATGATAATTAACAATGATTAACCTTAGGGTGTGAAGAAGACCCTCCACTGAGATTAACAAATCTGAGTCTGTCAGAGGCCATAAGAAGATCAGTTGCAACCTTCAGTAATGCTGTTTCTTTACTGTGATGAATTCTGAAACTCCGTCACATGGTCCGTCAGCTGTTTGACAACTACTCCTTTGTAAGATGTTTGAGAGAAAACACTCCCCTGAGTGAAAGCCTCACTTCTGAGTTATGAAAACACCTCTGTTGTTTTTGTTCACAAATGAACTATTGAAAATGTTGTGAGAGTCAGGTAAACTAACGCAGTATGAGCCACAGCTCACTACTGGAAATACTTGATGTGGATTAGGTGAGGGAACTGCATGACACAGCAGGCAAGGATACAAGACGGCCACCTGCTAGCTGTCAATTCATTGTAATAATAATATTACAATGCACAGTGCACTAAACTCAAAACTCATGCAGCCAGACATCACAAGTACTTTATTACTGTAATTACAGTGATCCCTCAGGGTTATGTTCCAGAGACCAATAGGTGAAAGTCCGCAAAGTAGCAACATTATGTTTATTTTATTATTTATATATATTTTAAGGCTTTATACACCCATCCCACACTCCTATAAACCTTTCTCACTCTCTTACTACAACTTGAATGATGAAGGTGATGAATTATGTAGCTGTGCAGTACTGATGGTGATGTAGGTGGTGCAGTAGCTTCGCCCTCGACTGTAACTTCTATTTCCACTAAAGGCGTAACTGATCTCTTCGTCTGAGTGATGAACATAGTTATGGGGTGTTACAGAAATACCTATATACTGCAAAATCCTGCAATATAGTGAAAACTCTGTGAAACAGAATTAGTAATATTTTTTTTTAAAATATGCGATACAGTGAACCGCGATGTAGTGAGGGACGCCTGTATATGAGGGGCCGTTTAGGACATTATTCCTGAAACGCTCTCACACACACTACTGAAACGCTTTCCTGTTAAGACAAAACGCCTTCCTGTTCACTCGAAACGTCTTCCTGTTCACTCGAAAGGCGCTCACACACACTACTGAAACGCTCTCACACACACTACTGAAACGCGCTCACACACACTACTGAAACGCGCTCACACACACTAGTGAAACGCGCTCACACACACTACTGAAACGCTCTCACACACACTACTGAAACGCTCTCACACACACTACTTAAACGCGCTCACACACACTAGTGAAACGCGCTCACACACACTACTGAAACGCTCTCACACACACTACTGAAATGCGCTCACACACACTACTGAAACGCGCTCACACACACTACTGAAACGCGCTCACACACACTACTGAAACGCTCTCACACACACTACTGAAACGCTCTCACACACACTACTGAAACGCTCTCACACACACTACTGAAACGCTCTCACACACACTACTGAAACGCCTTCCTGTTTAGCCAAAACGACTTTCGTGTGAACAGGAAGGTGTTTGGTGTGAACAGGAAGTCGTGTGAAGGAACAAAAACAGCACTTCAAAACATGGCTAACGTCACGCTGATGTCTACTAATAGCCTACAAGCAGCCTAAGTGAACAATATATTTGCCTTGTGACCATCTAAACACTGTTGTGTGGCACCAACCTATTGTTGCGACTACAAATGTGGACATGCTTGACAGCTGCATCAGAAGAGAAGTGTGTGTCTGACAATACCGCTACTACAATGAAATTTCATCTAATCCTCATCATTTTTCACATACAGTACATACAGTATGTGAAAAATGATGAGGATTAGATGAAATTTCATTGTAGTAGCTCTCAGTGTGTGAGAGCGTTTCAGGAATAATGCCCTAAACGGCCCCTCATACCTGTACATTCAAGTTAAAGGCCATCCAGTGTCTGGGACATCTGCATTTACACGTGCATCAGTCAGGTAATTTCTAGAACAGTTCATGGATGCAGCTCAAGTGAAAATAATGGCTGTGATGAGTTTGGAGTGCTAATCTGTTAAAAACATTGCAAATCAACACTACTGCCAGCACTCTACAAGTACTATACACAACTTGGGCTGGAGAAACATGCTGAATCTATAATGATGGCTAAACTTTAAGTTTGAGATTTTAAATGTAATATCTGCAAAAAAACAAACAGAAAGATGAAAAAAGGGCTTACATACTTGACTAACAAGCCTAATTTTGGAGCTGTGGTTATGAATTACATAGACATAACTTCACCAATTGAATTACATTATTTTAATAAAGGCTATATACCAAACGTACAGGCTGCTACCAACAACATTTACAACTAATGTTAGGCAGTAACTTTCACTTATCCTATCCACTAATAGCAGGATATGGATTCAGTTTCAGGCTCTCCTTTCCTGTATCCTACATTTCATTCATCAGTTACTCAGTGAATGCTAACTAGCCACAGGTCAGTCAGTAAACTATGCTGCCCCATGTTCTCTCAGGAGGTAAAATGGAGGATTTTTAAGCACAAAAACACAAGTCACTTCTTGCCCCAGGAGTTTTTAAGCACAAAAACGATCAGTAAAAAAAAAATGAAGTAATTTCTGTGTCTAACAAGTAATTGATGCCTACTGAGTTCAAATAGCATCTAAATCACTGCTCACAGCATACTACCTGATAATATGAATGTGTTGTTGAAAGTCAGTACTTTATATAATAAATGCTTACAGGGGTACAGAGGAGGTTAGCACTGGCCTTCAGCAACTGTTCTGGCAAGTCCTGTGGTGTGAGTCTGGAGTGAGTATTGGACACTAAATGTGGAATCCCACAGTGATTCACAGAGCTGCTGCTTCTGTTTGGAGATAAATACCAAGTGTGGTGGCATTCCACTAAGACTTAGGGCAGCAGGGGAATGGGAGCACAGTGCAGCTCTGAAACAGAGCGAGATTATTGAAATCTGGGAAGTTTTTTCCCAGTCAGCACCTGGCCTGCCCGGGTCCCACCCCTGTGTGTAACTCAATCTAAAAGCTTAACTCTAACGCGCTACTGGCAGAGGTCCCTCATTAATCCAGTACAGGTGCCAAACAGCCAGTTTCCACACTGCAGGAGGAAAAATATTTGTACCTTTGTGGGTTAATTTGTGAAGATGTTATTTGTTTTTCTCCTTGGTTGTTTATCAGAGCTCACACATTTTGCCTAAAATGCAAAATAATGGGTAAAGATCATAGCGCGATTCTACAAATGGGGTAAGTCAGGCAGGAGAAAATAGGGATATTATTATCAACAAATTGATGTAAATCCCCTTAAAACCTTGAGGTCTTATGAAGGACTGATATGAAACAATACCCTCCTTAAACTTCCTGGTCTTGTTGCCCCTGGAAATTAAAGCTCATTTAAAACACTGCCACTATTGTGATTTACAAATAATTTGACATAGCAGCTAAAAATCTTTAATATCCACTGATGACAGAATGGAATTAGCCACATATTTCCTTCAAAACTTTCAATTTTCTTACTCACTGTGTAAGCCTGAGCCTTAATCCCATCTTTATATGGCTAGAGTATTAACCTTCGTCAAAAACACTCACACAGGTTGCCAGCCCGCTTCGAGGACCCCATTGCACAGCAAAGTGTTTACCAGCCTCAACATAGCCTTTGTTGGGCAGCTAAGGAGGGGCTGGGGGATGGTGCAGCCTGCCAGCATGAAGGGTTATTCAGGAGCCTGAGAATCAATCCAGTATTACAGTTAAGCTATGTCATAATTACCATCATTAGGGGTAACTGGAGCATGGAGATGACCAGGCTCATAAACCCGAGGCTAATTCTGCGTGTTCCTTGAGATGTTTGTCATATACATAATTCAATAATCCTGGAAATACATATTAACATTCCCCCGCAGCTGAACTGTCAGAGCTTTGCCCTGCAGGGCTTTGAATCTGTGCTCTGTCTCACAGGAGTTTACAAGGTCAACTTCCATATTTCCTCTCTTCCTTTCCAAGAACAGTCTTAGAGAGGAAAAGAGGCTTTTACTGCAAAAATCTGTGTAAAATTCAATTACTAACTTGGTTTTGGCGGTAATTCCAATAACTACTACAATAATGTATTTTAATTATATAGACAAATGTTGTTTTAGGAAAAGAAAACAGATGATACAGTTCTGTGCAGATATTCATTTACTGCATTGGGGATATGGGCATTTAACAGATCCTATTATAAGTGGTGGAGTCTGTCTGATGGATGGACTGCTTTGTCTCCCCTGTTGAAAACACTTCATGCTTAAAATCAACACAACATTTCATTATAGCAAGGATATCTGTTGCAATAAACAATGCCTGGTAATGCTTTAAAGCTTTTACTCAACTTTAGACTGCACTCTCTTAAAATATACCCCATCCCAGTATATTGTTCTTGGCACGTAACTGCTGCAGATTTCTATTGCAGGTTGTGTAATTCAATAAGCAGATAGCCTCGAAGCAATTCACTGGATTATGTTGTGCTTAATGTAATAGTGTTTTTTTATATGCATTTATGGGAAAAACCTGTAAGATATACAGATAAATTTAACTCAGAATAAGCAGTGAAATGTTCCAACTATTTTTTTGAGACTCTTGAGAAACTTGATATGTGTAATGCCTGTAAATGATAAATACATTTCTCATACCTCTCAGTTCTCAATGAATGAGCTGATGCAAAACAGCAGGAGGCTTTTTTTTTTTAAATTAAAGCCTTTTATTACCATTCTGCATGGGTTCAGATCTGACTTCCCTGACTGTGTATTCTTCATGAATATCTGAAGGATGTGATGCTCATACACATTTCAGAGTGCAGTGTCTCAGAGCCCCTCTGTCAGCAGTGAGAATAACTAGCTAACAGGAGCTTAGAGCTAGAGTCCACTAATAACTCTTGTCAACAAACAGTTGAATCATCAAGCAGCTGCTTATATTCTGGTTAATGTTAGCATGCCCTCGAGCACTCAGAGCACCTTATACAGCATGTCTCATTCACCTGGTCACACACACATTCATATGAGCACTTTTTATGTCCAGGTGCTTTCTATCTTCACTCTGATGAAGCAACTCAGTATTTTGCCCAAAGACACTTTGGCATGCAGACTGGAGCAGTCGGGGATCAAACCACCAACCTTCTGACTAGAAGATGATTTTCTCTACCTCCACAGCCACAGCCAGCTCCAGGTGGGCACCGTTAAATCACAAAATGGCACAAACAAAGCTTTATAAGTATTTCCACAGAAATAGCCAACATCCCAGCTAGTTGTAACTTAGCTATGCAATATGAATCTGGCATTGACTGCTTTCTCTGGTCTCCATGTTATTCACAAGCAGCAAAGATGTTTTGGGACATGCTAGCATATTGGCTTCTCTTCATTGGCTCCCTGTTAAATCTAGAGTAGAATTTAAAATCCTTCTCCTCACATACAAGGTCTTGAATAATCAGGCCCCATCTTATCTCAAAGACCTCATAGTACCGTATCACCCCAATAGAGCACTTCACTCTCAGACTGCTGGCTTACTTGTGGTTCCTAGGATACTTCAGAGTAGAATGGGAGGCAGAGCCTTCAGCTTTCAGGCCCCTCTTCTGTGGAACCAGCTCCCAGCTTGGATTCGGGAGACAGACACCCTCTCTATTTTCAAGATTAGGCTTAAAACTTTCCTTTTTGGTCAAGCTTATAGTTAGGGCTGGATCAGGTGACTCTGAACCACCCCTTAGTTATGCTGCTATAGGCCTAGGCTGCTGAGGGGGGTCCCATAATGCACTGTTTCTTCTCATTCACCTTTATTTACTTGTTTATACTTCACTCTGTATTTAATCATTATTATTAATCTCTGCCTCTCTTCCACAGCATGTCTTTTGTCCTGTCTCTCTCCCCTCAGCCCCAACCGGTCGCAGCAGATGACTGCCCCTCCCTGAGCCTGGTTCTGCTGGAGGTTTCTTTCTGTTAAAAGGGAGTTTTTCCTTCCCACCGTCGCCAAGTGTTTGCTCACAGGGGGTCGTTTTGACTGTTGGGTTTTCTCTGTGTTATTGTAGGGTCTTTACCCACAATACAAAGCGCCTTGAGGCGACTGTTTGTTGTGATTTGGCGCTATATAAATAAAATTGAATTGAATTGAATTAATTACAAAGTTCAAAAACCATGTTATTTAAAAATTTGCCTGATCTCAAAAATCTGGCTGATCTTCAAGATAGTCTCCTTTGGCAGCAACGTACTGCATCCAGCATGGCCCTACGTTTCAATCGCTCTGTAGACCTCTGGTCTGAAATGAGCCATGAATCTTTTTCAGTATATCAAATCAGTTACTCTTCAACTTTAATGCCCATTGCTTTGAGTATATGGCATTTGATGCACTGCCTGTGTTCAGACACCTTGTACCCTTCTTGTCACAGTGCGTGGAAGCAGACCATGTGGTGTGTGTGGAGGTGAGGACCCACACACAGGATTTAACAAAAAGACGAGCCTTTATTAGGGCGGATAACTCAAATACACAAACAAGGAGAACAACGTAACTAAGAAAACCTAAACTGGGGAAGAAGGCTAGGGAATGCAGGGAACACAGGTAACTCAGGGAACACAGGGAACACAGGGAGCACAGGGAACACAGGGAACACAGGGAGCACAGGGAACACAGGGAGCACAGGGAACAAGACACAGCCACAACGACAACAAGACTCTGACAAAAGACAAGGGGAAGACAGAGACAATAAATACACAGAGTATCCCTCTGTCATGCAACAGGCGGGGAACACAGCTGAACATAATCAGAGACAGGGAAGTAAAACTAAACACAGCACACAAGAGACAAAGCCTGACAAAGTAAAACAGGAAACTACTGAATATAGAGCCAGAAAAGCAGACTTGACACAGGAAGGCAGACACACAGGGAGAAACTAAACTAAAAACCAAAAACTGAAAACAAAAGTGAATGTACTTAAATGGAAAAGGGACAAAATTCCAGTAAACTCAAAACACTAGGTTTCAGACCTAAGCCCATAACACTTCTACTGTATTGTCTCTGGGTGAGACCAAGCTCTCCCCCATTAGTAATGATTCTGGACATGAAGGTTGAAGCTGATCTTTGAGGTGAAATCACACTATTAATATGTAAGTGGACAGAATGGAACATCCAAAGACGAATCTAAAAGTAGCCAGGTCCAGAGGTTTGGGACTAGGGAAACTGGGAAACTTCAAATAAGTAGGTTTGATTGTGTTTGACAGAATCTGCAAAACCAGAGTTTGAACGTTCCACATTAAATTGCATGTAATCTTTCTGTGTACCTCTACACGTTCTGTGTAGTTTCTTGTGTAATGTGTCTAAGGTTGGCTGTCCCAACCATCCAAATTATGGGAATTTGCTGACATCACTACGATAGCGATTGTTTATTTAAACAATATTCCAAGAAAAAAGTGTTATATTTTTGAGAAAGAATTAGCTTCACTCTGAAAGGCTGGATGAACCTCATCAAACCATAAATGTAAGCATTAAATGCCACACACCCACATTAGTGAGTAGATGCTGTATTATGGATCAGCAATATTTTTGCATTTGTCCATTTAATAACAATAATGAGGTTCATCTACCCATGAAATAAACAGATGATATATCACTACATACTGGGACCATTGTACAGAACTGGGGCAAAGGAAATAGGAATATAAATTTTTAAAAAAAAGCAGAATTTCCAAGATTAAGGTTAGAAATTCACTCAAACAAAATGTATTTTCTGATATCAAAAATAGAGCTATTTAAATAAA
The DNA here is from genome assembly GCA_024447675.2 of Pterophyllum scalare. Classification (NCBI taxonomy): domain Eukaryota; kingdom Metazoa; phylum Chordata; class Actinopteri; order Cichliformes; family Cichlidae; genus Pterophyllum; species Pterophyllum scalare. The sequence goes on from JAMQGT020014082.1 coordinate 91,455, forward strand.
TTAAAAAAAACTCACAAATTTATAAGAAGAAACTCTGAAATAAAGAAAAAACATGTGGAGTGTATTATGCCAGAATGTTGAATGCCCTAATCAAGTTTTAGCCTAGTTTGCAGCTGGATTTAACAGAAAGGAAACTGCAGATTTTATCCCAGAAAGTTTGACATTCCACCTTTTCACTGTGTTAAAGGAAAGGCCTGCACATAAAATCTCTGGTAGTTTAACCCCTTTGCTTCTGTTTACACCTGCAGCAGAATACACATCCACCCAGTCAGAGGGATCAGCCAGGAATTTGTCCTGCTAATTGGGTCTTGACTTCCCAAAGAGAAAGAGAGTATAGCTCCCGGCATGGTTTAGCCTGAGCAAGGGGAGAAGAAGGGAAAAGGTGTGTTTGAACTCTATTTGCCTTAATTTCCTTTGCAATGAAAGAGACGGAAGATTAATGAAACATCCCCAAATCCATCCTGTTTCATTTCTATTAAATCAGCAGTGAAATTCAACCATCCTGCCCAGACACAGCAGGGAGAAACTCTAGGATCAAGTTTTCCCATGTTGCTAAAGAGACCTGGGCTGCTTTCTGCTGGTGAGCAGTGAGATTCTAACAATTCAATTGTTGCTATAGTCCACATATCAAGTTGCTCTTTAATTCTTTCTCAAACTCAAAGTTATTTAATTATGCTATCATTCTTACAACATTTGGGATAAATAAGACTTTTTTTTTTCTCTTTTACTCAAACTGAAACTTGCAAAACAAAATTACATCGTACAAAATTTGGGGTTTGTATCCAGTCAAAATGAACCAGTGTCAATCCAAATCCAAACAACAGGAATGAGGAATCATTGAGAGACAGTCAATTAAGCCAACAGACTTAAAGCCGCAGCATCACCTAATCCCATCTCAATTAGAATGGACTAATAAGCAGCACTGCAATTACTGACAATAGAGGAGGCTTCAGAATAAACATATTAAAGCGTTAAAACCATTAGACCTTAAGTTGTGTGTCTGTGTGGGTGGTGGTGGTGGTGTGTGGGTGGGGGTGTGGGCGAGGGGGGGGATTAAGAAGCTGAAGTTGATTTTTGGTGACAGTGTCTGTCACAGACTCATCAGCAAGGCACTATATCAGGAGACCATGTTTCCACCCTGACTTTTTGTCCTGGAAACTTTTCAAGATTGTAAAGTCTTCCTTTAGATCATTGTCTGCATTTCTATTATTGTGTAAAGACATGGATACCTGGAAAAATTACTCCACTGTGACCACTGTTTGTATGTAAAGTTAAAAAAAAAACGAATCTAATGATTCCATATAAAAGATGTTTGTTGACTTTAAAAGATGTATAAACAATTTTGTGAAATCTTCGCTGGGAACTTGTTCAGAGATTCAAGGGCCTCTGTTGATCGTTATTTACTACTGTGTATAGGGGTCATTGCAATCCCTGAAATGCTAGACCGAAAGTGAGTAAACTAATTATAAAAGTCATTGTGGAAATTTGCCATGAGGTAAATGCTTTGGTTAAATTTTATTTAATTAGCACCAGCTATAACAAATCACTTGGTGATGGTGGGGAAGCAGAACTAAGGTTAAAAACAGACTAAGGTTAATTATGGAGTTCCACAAGGTTCTGTGCTGGGACCAATTCTATTTACATTATACATGCTTCCCTTAGGCAGTACTTTTAGAAGTAATAGCATACATTTTCATTGCTATGTGGATATACTCAGCTTTATCTATCCATGAAGCCAGATGACACACACCAATTAGTTAAACTGCAGGAATGTCTTAAAGACATAAAGGTCTGGATGACCTCTAATTTCCTGCTTCTAAATTCAGATAAAACTGAAGTTCTTGTACTCGGCCCCACAAATCTTAGAAACATGGTGTCTAACCAAATCCTTACTCTGGATGGCATTACCTTGGCCTCCAGTAACACTGTGATAAATCTTGGTCATATTTGACCAGGATATGCCCTTCAGTGCACATATTAAGCAAATATATAGGACTAATTTTTTAGATTTGCACAAAATCTCTAAAATTAGAAACAAGCTTTCTCAGACTGATGCTGAAAAGCTAATTTATGCATTTATTACTTCTAGGCTGGACTACTGTAATTCATTATTATCAGGCTGTCCTAAAAGCTCCCTGAAAAGCCTTCAGCTGATCCAAAATGCTGCAGCTGATGGGGACTAGAAAGAGAGAGCAGATTTCGCCCATATATTGGATTCAGGAGACAGACACCCTCTCTTTTTTTAAGATTAGGCTTAAAACGTTCCCTTTTGGTCAAGCTTATAGTTAGGGCTGGATCAGGTGACTGTGAACCCTCCCTTAGTTATGCTGCAATAAGCCTAGGTAAATAGTAAATGGAATGTTTCTATAGAGCTTTTCTACATGAGCACTCAAAGGACTTTAAACAGTTTGTCCCATTCACCCATCACAGATAAATTCATACAAGCACTTTCTACATCTAAGTACACCCACACACACACACACACACACACTCTTCACTCACCCCTTTTCACTCTGTTTATACCCCACTCTGCATTTAATCATTTGTTATTATTAAGATGTTGCTCTGTTCCGCAGCATGTCTTTTTTCCTGTATCCCTCCCCTCACCCCAAACAGGTTTCTTCCTGTTTAAATGGAGTTTTTCCTTCCCACTGTCACCAATTGCTTGTTCATAGGGGGTTGTCTTATTGTGGGGGTTTTCTTTTAATTATTGTAGGGTCTTTTCCTTACAATATAAAGCACCTTGAGGGAACTAGTGTTGTTTAGTGATATAATTAAAATTGAATTGAATTGAATTCACATGAACAAATGCTCAGAGCAGAAATGCACTATGTACTGTAAGTACCAGTCCACTTATCATTTAGGTTATGTGAGATGTAAATGATCACCACAGCATTACTTGTAAACAAAATTAGGGAAAAGATGAGAATGAAAAAAGGACTATGAACCTAGACAGCTGCAATGTCAAAATGAGGCATACTGGGGGCATACTGGGGCAATACATAGAGAACGTAATTTCACACATTTTGTTTGTGTGCAGGTGGCATGTGGGAGGATCATGAGTAGCAAATTGCCCATCAGAGTGAGGACAGTTAGATGAGCGGGCAGATGGCACCTTCAGAATATGTGGCTTTTAAAACCCCATAAACCTGCTGAGCTGCAGGCCTAAAACTCAGCTCTTTGAGTGCGGACTGACAGTTGGCATCTGTCTTTGACAGTTATTGGTTTCAAGTATATCTGTATGTGTGAAGACTTCAGCTAGCCTCACCTTTCCTCTTCCTCCAATTCTTGACATAACACTTGGTTCTTATAGGTAGGGACAATTCAGAGCAGGCTCACACTCACACTAGCCCTGCTCTTCCACCCTAAACTCTGCACTCTGTCATTTCGAACAATAATAAACAAGCACAGAGGGGAGCAAAAAAAAAAATCTGCTGAAATCGGTTACAAGGGAACAGTGTGGTTATATAGTGGGGAATGTTTGGGGGGTGGGCACTTTAACATCAGTGTAATTCCAAATGCCATACTGAGCAGGCTTGCCACATATACTTATCTGATCCTTACGGGTGGTCTTACCAGTGCCGCCATGAGAGTCTAAACCTCACTGATCTAGATGTCTTCTCTGCTCTGACGAGCTCTCTGTGTGGATTTAGAAAGAACTTGGAATGACTGGAATGATCAAAAAGGAAGGGAAGGGGAATATATGTGGTTTTGGACTGGGAGTTATATACTGTTTTTTGGGGGGGGTTATATACTGCTGTTTTCATTTTGCTTTATTTGGAGTTGAATGTATTTTTTTCCAAATGATAACCACAAACATAGAATGTCAGGAGATTTTCTGACATTGGACATAAACCAGGTGTACACAGTCAGTGTTGAAAGAAACCACAGTGGGCTGAGTGTAGCAGCACTGGTACTGGACTGATGGTGAAATGAGTGTGGAGCATGTCAAGAAAGGAAAGTAAAAGGAATACTATTCACAAAAAAGCCAAAATCAAACACATGTCTCAAAGAAATGAATAAAAGTTCAATATCTTCCATCATGCATTTAAACTTGAGAATGCTGGCCCACAGTTCTAAAATAAATAAATATATCTCAACTCATTCAAACAGTATACATTCTGTGTATATCTCGATCTAGTTCAGTAAATACAACCACAATCATGGGGTAAGACTTGACATGTCCAGATGATGATCATAGGCAACCTCTAGAATGAGGGTAAGCCACAGAAGGTAATCGCCGAAAAAGCTGTCTATTCACAGAGTACTGTATCAAAGCATATTAATGGAAAGTTTACTGAAAGGTAAAGCAGTTGTGGGAATAGGTTCACAATCAACAAGAATGACTGCAGTCTTGAGAGGATTGCCAAGGAAAGTCCCTAACAAGGATTTGATTGAAGTTGGTGTCAGTTCATCCAGAGCCACCAAATAGTCAAGTAGTCATCTTCAGGAAAGGAGCTACAACTATTTGCTTTTGGAAATCAAGGTCCTAGAGTCTGGATTATTCATGACCAACTCAAAAATATGTCTTCATGTTCGGCTGCTCTTAGTACTGCCAGTATTTGTTCAGACTCTTTCTCTCCAATTGAACTTTCTGAGTTGACTCCAAACCATCAACATGTCAGTTAAACCCCATTCCAACTAGACTGCTCAGAGAAGTCCTACCATTAATTGATGCTTCAGTCTTGTTATTTTAACTGTTATTTTACCAGGTAAAATGTTTGAGAACCAGCTCTCATTTACAAACATGACCTGGCCGAGAGGCCACAATAGAAAGAGGTCCATGACACATTCACATAAACATAAGCACATGAACATACCGAGGATAAAATAAAAATCATAGATTAACATGGAGCAAGCATGTAAATCATGAGAACTGAATAAGACGCAGGAGTAAGAAGAAGAATAGGTAAGTAGCATTAAAGGGAGAGAGGGCAAAGTAGCATGTCTGTGACTGGAAGCATGTATGAATATATGTATGAATTAAAGGGGAAGGTGTGTGTGTGTGTGTGTGTGTGTGTGTGTGTGTGTGTGTGTGTGTGTGCGCGCGCGTGTGTGTGTGTGTGTGTGTGTGCACGTGCAAATGTACATTAGTGTAATCTGGGGTGATCAGCAAGAGCAACAGTCAACTCTAATCTGTTCAATTTTAAGCTTGAAAGCACTAAGAGGTGTTAAAGTTACAAGTTTGAGGGAGCTTTGTAAAGTGTTCCAGTTGTTTGCTGCTGCAAAGCAAAACAAGTTGCAGCCAAAAATAGTAGAGGTATTGGGAATGGTGAGCTTGATGTATTCACTTGACCTTGTGCAATATTTATTATGGTCTACCTTAACAAGCGATGACAGATAAGATGGTGTCTTGCCCAGGATTGTCGTACAGACAAAGTGAAACCAGTGATGGATATGAAGGGACGGCCAGCCCACCAGTTTATAAAGGTCACAGTGATGAGTGTGAAAAGGTGCATTAGTGCCAAAGTGGATGGCTGAGTGTTGAAGAGTGTTCAGTGTTCTGAGAGCAGTGCTTGATGCTATTTTTTAGATGATGTTGCTGTAGTCTAGAATTGGGAGTATTGTCATCTTGATGGGAGTGAGTTTGGCAGCATGAGTGAAGGAGGCTTTATTGCGGAAGAGGAAACCTAATCTGGCTTTGGCTGTCGTCTGAAGATTATGTGTGGTGAAAGACAGAGATGCATCTAGCCATATGCCCAGGTATTTGCAAGATTTAACATATTCCAAAGTCATGCCACTGGTACAACTGATCAGGGGTCTTATTGCATTTGGTCTTATTGGTGTTAAGGTGGAGAGGTGACATGCTCTATAGCGGTAAGGCTAAGTAAAGTAAGTGTAGATGGTGCAGAATGGAGTGAAGGGCCAGCTGAATATAGGATGGTGTCATCAGCATATAGATGGATTTGAGAACTGCTAGCAGACTTGGTTACATCATTAATATAGCTAGAGGTTGCTCCCAAGATGGAGCCCTGAGGCACACCTTTGGAGAAGGAGATGGAGATGGAAAGATATGATCAATGTATCTTTATTAGTTGGCTACATACCACGGGCTCTTTAGGTGGCAGTAATTAAACATTGCTTAAAAAAGTCATCACTCAACCCAGCTGTCCTAGCTAATTATAGGCCAATCTCCAACCTTCCTTTTCTCTCAAAAACTGCTAACTGATTATCTGCAGAGGAACGTTTTATTTGAAGAGTTTCAGTCACATTTCAGAATTCATCACAGTACAGAAACAGCATTAGTGAAGGTTACAAATGATCTTCTTACAGCCTCTGACAGTGGACTCATCTCTGTGCTTGTCCTGTTGGACCTCAGTGCAGCTCTGTTGACCATAAAAATTTTATCACAGAGATTAGAGCATGCCATAGGTATTAAAGAAACTGCACTGCAATGTTTGAATCATAGTTATCTCATAGAGTCACAGCAGATGACTGCCTCTCCCTGACCCTGGTTCTGCTGGAGGTTTGTTCCTGTTAAAAGGGAGTTTTTCCTTCCTACTGTCACTAAATGCTTGCTCCTAGTGGGTTGTTTTGACAATTGGTGTTTTCACTGTAATTATTGTAGGGTCTTTACCTTACAACATAATGCACCTTGAGGCGACTGTTTGTTGTAATTCGGCTCTATAGAAATTGAACTGAGTTGAATTGAACTGAATTGAATTGAATTGAATTGAATTGAATTGAACTGAACTGAATTGAATTGAATTGAATTGAATTGAATTTAATTGAACTGAATTGAATTGAATTGAATTGAATTGAACTGAACTGAACTGAACTGAACTGAACTGAACTGAACTGAACTGAACTGAACTGAACTGAAATGAAATGAACTGAAATGAACTGAAATGAATTGTATTGGAGGGACAGTGGAATCCAAGGTGTTTGATGTCCAATGTCCAGTTTGTGATAATTGGGGGTTCCATGTAATCTGCTTCTGTTGGTGGTGGTTGGTCCAGAGTTTTTTTGTTTTTTTTTTGTCAAATCCAAAGTCAATGCAGCCATCTACCAGGAGGTTTTAGAGTACTTCATATTTCCATCTGCTGCAAAGCTTTATGGAGATAGAGATTTTCTTTTTCAGCAGGCCCACAATGCCAAAACTCCTATCAAATGGTTTGCTGACCATGTTATCAGGGTGTTTGATGGCTAGACAAACTCATCTGTCCTAAACTACACAGAGAGTCTGTGGGATATTGACAAGAGGAAGATTCAAAGCACACAACCCAAAAATACAGATAAAGTGAAGGTGTTAAAGAGTTCAGTGTGAGGACTCAAATTCAGGATGCAATGTCAGGCAGACAGAGGTGAAATAAAACCAAGTCCTTTATTGAAGGCTGATGGCAGGTTCATTGAAATGTGAAACATAAAACTGAAAACTATAAACTTACTGAAACCTAAAACTAGGAAACACACTAAGGCTATTAAACACTGGAGCTAGAGAAGACTGGAAAGATGAACAGGCACAGGAACATAAACAGAAGCTCTGACCAGGGACAAGGGGATGCTGAGATGATATATATACAGAGAAGCGCTTTGAGTGCTCAAAGTACAATATAAAAGTGCTATATAAGAACCATCCATCCATCTATCCATTCTCTTCCACTTATCCTTTGACTAAATCAACTAGGAACTGAGAACTAAGTAAAATAAGGAATACATGAAGTAACTATAAATGTAAGAAAAACTGGGGATCACAGAGAATAATAAAGTAATCAGATCTAGAAAGTCCAAAAAACTGTGACCATAACAGAACGGCTGGATCAAAGCAATCTGGGCTTGAATAAAACCTCAGCATTACCACTGGCTGACTACTGACCACAGCCAAAATTGTTGAGGTCTGCCAAATTACACAAGAACTGGACTGAAAACAGGCAACAGGTCTTATGGAGTGTGTCAGGTAATGAGGTTTTTTTTTGTGAAGGAGGACACCTGAAACACTTTAATTAAAAAAGAATAAGACATTTATTATATTGAAGAATCAGAAAAGACACATGCATGTGTGGACCCAGAGCTCAGGAGGAGACAGGCCTGTGTGTGCACTCTCCTCTGAGCCTGTGTTCCTGTCTCACCATAACATCTTCATACTGCCTCTTATCTATCTGTATCATTCTGGGAGCTGTGAGTCTGCCTTCTCTTCAGACTCGTCCAAGCTGGTTTTGATGACCCAGATTCCTCTCAGCAGCAGTGGAGTCATAAAGCACATTATCTTCCTGATGTTTTAATTAGTCATTTATCAATCTTGTCCAGATTAATAACAGAACATGGTGACGTTGGTGATGTTCTAACTGTACGTTCTGTGGCCTCCAGGATAAGATGCACTGAGACAGAGAAGTTAGTCTAGCATTATCTATCTGTTGCTCTCAGTCTAGTGTATTATTTAATTGTTCATTATTTGGTTGATCCACTGTTTATTAATTAACTTACTGTTTATTTTTAATTTAAGTTTATTTTTAAACTTTTGTCCTTTATTCATTGAGTAAAAAATAATCCTGATGAGGCCAAATTTGTTTTGTTTTTTTGTTTTTTTTTGTCATCAGTGTGAATGGTGGAGGTCATAAAAGAAGTACGGTAGTGACTGTCTACAGCCATCTGTAAAGCTCGGTGGAGGCTCTGTCATGGTTTGGAGCTGCATTTCAGCCAGTGGAGTTGGGGATCTAGTCCAAATTGACTTTGATCCAATATGCAATGCCATCTGGAAAATGTCTGATTGGCAATGGCTTTATTTTTTCAATATGACAATGATCCCAAACACGCTGCCAATGCAGTAAAAGCATACCTGGACACAATGGAACACTATTGGTGATGGACTGGCCTCCCCAGGGCTCAGATCTTGAAGCAGTGTGGAATTACTTTGACAGTAAATGAACTAGTTCTTATATAGATGGACCAGTTCTTATATACAGTAGTGCTTTTCTACTCTAGCTAAGCAGTCAAAGCACTTTATACAACATGTCTGCTTAGCTTAGTTTGGATTTGGGTGACAGACAACCCACTCTATTATTAAGATTAGGCTTAAAACATTAGAAAAATATTCAAAAATTTGTGATCAAGCTTACAGTTAGGGCTAGATCATGTGACCCGGAACATTCCCTTAACCATGCTTTATGCTTAGGCTGGTGCAGGATGTCCTGTGATACACTGAGCATTTCTTCTCGTCTTTTGACTCCTCAGGTGTTTATGTACCACTGCTGCATGTCATTAAATGTTTGCCTTCTCTCTTTCATAGGTTGTGTTTTGTCCTGTCTTCCTATGCTCTCTTCTTTCCTTTTCCCCTCATTCCTAACAATCACAGCAGATGGCTGTCCCTCCTTGAGCCTGGTTCTGCTGGAGCCTCATCATCAAGAACTTATAAGTGGGGTTCGTTTGACTGTTGGGTTTTCTCTGAAATTACATCATTTACCTTACAATATAATGCGCCTCAAGACAACTGTTTGTTGTGACTTGGCACAATATAAAATTTTAGTTTTGTTTTCCTTTTGTTGTTACTTCCCTAAGAAACTACAACATGAAATATAGAAATCATTAAAAGTTCACACCACATTACTTACACTACATATACTCAGTATATTCAGAATTGTGATTGCACACATGAACTATAACAATATATGAACAATCTATAGGTAGATGATTATTAGACTACCTCGAACAGTTCTGTTCCCATTCTCCATAATATCCCTGGGAGATAAAAGAAAGAAAAAAAAAGTCATACTGGATCCCGTTACAACAACAAAACCTCTAACAAGGCAAATAGCTTTGCATTGACAAGCAATTCTAAAACATATGGCAGAACGAGCTAACAGTTATCCCTATGTGAGGGTTGGGAAATCTCAAGTTAGAGCTGCATATCAGGTACAGTTATCTGTGGTCCAGAATAATGCCTCAGCCCATCCGCTCTACACTTCCACAATTCTACAAATGCATTTGAGTTTTTACATCATGTCAGTTTCACATCACAAACATAAGAATTTAATAACAGCATGTCAGTGATGGATCTAAAACTCTATCCATTTGTCCACAGTACCTTATGAATACAGCATCCGCACAGACATGCACCTCTTCATTTAGTCAGTATTTCTCTTGGCTTTGTCCTTGGCTGGATTAGATTATATTGATAGAGGAAGTGTATTGGAGATGGAGAGTTATGGGACATACTTTCTACCATAGTGCTTAATTTGTTTCACATTCATTACATGTGGTCTGAGTTAGTGTATTGCTGTTATTGTTCCTTGTAGTGCGCTTGTATTTAGTTGTGAGATGGCAAATGTAGATATTGTTAAATTGACTTTACCTGACTGTCACCCTATAACGCAGCATACTGCACAAATGATGATATGGGAAGCCAAGAAAAATAAGACTGATGATTTTAGAACTTTGTGAAGACAGTGGGCAGTTGTATTGCAGTTGAGTCTTTCTGTTATTCACAAAGAATTGGCTCTTTGATTTCACAATGTAGATAGATAGATAGATAGATAGATAGATAGATAGATAGATAGATAGATAGATAGATAGATAGATAGATAGATAGATAGATAGATAGATAGATAGATAGATAGATAGATAGATAGATAGATAGATAGATAGATAGATAGATAGATAGATAGATAGATAGATAGATAGATAGATAGATAGATAGATAGATAGATAGATAGATAGATAGATCGATAGATAGATCTCCAAAATCATACATCACAGCAGGTCTCACTGCAATCTTGTAAACCTTCTCTTTCACTTTTGCTGCTATCCTTCCATCTAGTATCCCAGTACTCTTTTCTACTTTCTTCATTTTCCTGACTATTTCACTTTTTTACTAACCTCTTCCTTTGAGTACTTTTCTGCACTGCCTCATTTCACCACCAAGTCTCCTTGTCTTCTTTATCCTCCTTGAAATCTCTGCAACATTCTTCTTTCTTCGACTTTCACCATTTAATCCTCACTCGCTTCCCGTCTTGATACCCAGAGTCATCCTACAGACTACCATCTGATTCTGCCTAGCAATATTATCTACTGACACCACCTTGCAATCTCATATCTCTTTCAGATTGCACCTTCTATATAAGATATGTGCACCTTCATCCACTCTTATACATCACCCTACGTTCCTGCTTCATCTTGAAGTACATGTTCACCACAACCATTTCCATCCTTTTGACAGGTTTTGGTGTAGAGTTCCCGTTGAAGCATAAATCCCCCTCTCCTCTTCTTTTGTCTTTGGCCAACAGCACCAGAAGAGGTTAGCTTGAATCACAACTCACCTCAATCCCATTCCTGATGATCCACATGTTTGATTTGGCCAAGATTTTATGCTGGATGCCCTTCCTAACGCAACCCTCCCCATTTTTCTGGACTTGAATCCAGCAGTAGGAGTACACTGCCTTGTGGCACAATTGTGGCTGGGTTATTTAAATTCTGGTATATTATTTAAAAAGTAAAAATAATTACATGTATAAACCCTGCCTCACTAGTGGTTACAAGCTGAAACTTGTAGACTGTCTCCAATTAGTATTCCTAATTTATAACCTTTTTGGTGCAATGCATGTGATAGACTCCAGTTGCAGAGGAAAAAAGATGAAGATGGTCATGGATAAGAAACAGCAAAAACATCATGGGAACATTTGCAGTGTCACTGAACAACACTGTCAGGGAAGCGCTGTGCAGCAATTCTATTTTATTTTATTTTATTTTATTTTATTTTATTTTATTTTATTTTATTTTATTTTATTTTATTTTATTTTATTTTATTTTATTTTATTTAGATAGCACCAAATCACAACAAACAGTCGCCTCAAGGTGCTTTGTATTGTGGGTAAAGACCGTACACTAACACAGAGAAAACCCAACAGTCAAAACGACCCCCTATGAGCAAGCACTTGGTGACACCGGGAAGGAAAAACTCCCTTTTAACAGGAAGAAACCTCCAGGAGAACCAGGCTCAGGGAGGGGCAGTCATCTGCTGCGACCGGTTGGGGCTGAGGGGAGAGAGACAGGACAAAAGACATGCTGTGGAAGAGAGACAGAGATTAATAATAATGATTAAATACAGAGTGAAGTATAAACAAGTAAATAAAGGTGAATGAGAAGAAACATAGCACAGCAGCATAACTAAGGGGTGGTTCAGGGTCACCTGATCCAGCCCTAACTATAAGCTTTATCATAAAGGAAAGTTTTAAGCCTAATCTTAAAAGGCAGGTGATGGACCCACGATGCAAGACATGGAAACAGGTTTAACTTTACTTCAGCTTTTATTTGTTAGTTGTGCCAAGGGACACAGAGCTGGACGGGGCAAGCAACAAAAAGTAGAGAGACTTACTAAACTAGACTGATGGACAGAAAAGCACACAGCAGACTGGGAACCATAGACAACAACACAACAAGGAGCAAAGGGAAATGCAGACTATATAAACACATCCGGGAATTAGGACACACCAGGGGGCACAGCTGAACAGAATCACAAACTACCAAGGCAGGAAGCAAAACTGAATATCAAATCCACGATACAAGAGACTATCAAAGTAAAACAGGAAGTGACCTCAAGAAATAAAAACAAGACAGCACAGAAGACTTGACAAAGGAGGCTGACATGACAAACACAGGAGGAAAACAAGGCCAAAACATGATAATGTCTTAGCAAAACTACTCCAAAAATATGTCTGTGAGTAGAACATTTACTTTGTGTCAATATAAACATTAGCTTCTATCCCCTTCATTCATTCACAAATTGGGTCTCTGTTGCTAGGGCAGCAGTCTAGGCAGAAATGCCAGCACCTCTCTCCTATCCTATTATGAGCTATTGTGAAACAACAGAACTGCACAACAATATAGCAGGGTATAAACCATGAGAGCTTTAAACATGATCAATCAATACTTAAAGTAAATGCAGCCAGTGAAGAAATGGCAGAATGTACACTTTAAAAGGCCACATCATTCCAGAATTAGCGCCATGGAAACTGTAGTAAAACTAACTTAAAGACAGACTAACTACAAGGAGACCGAGCATTAGCTATAACCAGTCACCATGACTGAGATTTGGTGAAGTGCATTTAGCTTCAAATTAATTAGGCTTTATTTACACTCCCACACTGCATTCAAAATACACTCAAAATAAACATATTAGTTTAACACAACCATCTTAAGTTAATGTTAGTGGATTTTTTTTGAGTTTTTCAAGTCAAGCAAAAACAATTTTTTTGCAGTATATGAATCAAAATTCAGTCTTACTGTGGCATACAGTGTATCACAAAAGTGGGTACCCCCCTCACATTTCTGCAGATATTTAAGTATATCTTTTCATGGGACAACACTGACAAAATGACACTTTGACACAATGAAAAGTAGTCTGTGTGCAGCTTATATAACAGAGTAAATTGATTCTTCCCTCAAAATAACTCAATATACAGCCATTAATGTCTAAACCAGCAGCAACAAAAGTGAGTACACCCCTAAGAGACTACACCCGTAAATGACCAAATTGAGCACTGCTTGTCATTTCCCCTCTGTTAGGATTATTCTGTAAACTTTCTTCTGTTTACATTGAATTATCATATCTTCTGTTTTCATGAGTTTTATATTACACTGTTGTTTTATTTTGAAGTCTACAGGAAATGCAATCATACACATTCTTATAAATAAGATACAGACCCTCACGTAGGCTGCGTATACAAATGTAACTTACAGACGTTCCACAGAATGCTTACTACCATATATGGTAAGGAAAGAGCCAAGAATGCTGTTTATTGCATGTTGTAAACTGAGTTTTATGTAACCCACGTGACTTTATTGTGAAGGTCTGTAATAAAAGCGGAACAAGGAGGTTGATCCGTAGGAGACCGCTTCCTCTTTGCCCAGTGAACGGTCACGTCCCTTTGGCCAGGAGCTGAGCTCAGAGGATGGGATTTTCCTCCTTGCGCAAGTAAAACTGAGAAGCTGTTGGTGTATTTGTTCATTAAATGTCATGTGACCCGTTAGTGTTACTAGGTCTCAGGTGTGCACAGGGAGCAGGTGTGTTCAGTTTTGTAGTACAGCTCTCACACTCTCTCATACTGGTCACTGAAAGCTCCAACATGGCTCCTCATGGCAAAGAACTCTCTGAGGATCTTAAAAGACGAATTGTTGCGCTACATGAAGATGGCCAAGGCTACAAGAAGATTGCCAACACCCTGAAACTGAGCTGCAGCACAGTGGCCAAGATCATCCAGCGTTTTAAAAGAGCAGGGTCCACTCAGAACAGACCTCGCGTTGGTCGTCCAAAGAAGCTGAGTGCACGTGCTCAGCGTCACATCCAAATGCTGTCTCTGAAAGATAGACGCAGGAGTGCTGTCAGCATTGCTGCAGAGACTGAAGAGGTGGGGGGTCAGCCTGTCAGTGCTCAGACCATACGCCGCACACTACATCAAACTGGTCTGCATGGCTGTCACCCCAGAAGGAGGCCTCTTCTGAAGTCTGTACACAAGAAAGCCCGCAAACAGTTTGCTGAAGACATGTCAACAAAGGACATGGATTACTGGAACCATGTCCTATGGTCTAAGGAGACCAAGATTCATTTGTTTGGTTCAGATGGTCTCAAGCATCAGGTAAGGAGTACAAAGATAAGTGTGTCATGCCTACAGTCAAGCATGGTGGTGGGAATGCCATGGTCTGGGGCTGCATGAGTGCAGCAGGTGTTGGGGAGTTACATTTCATTGAGGGACACATGAACTCCAATATGTACTGTGAGATAATGAAGCAGAGCATGATCCCCTCCCTCCAGAAACTGGGTCACAGGGCAGTGTTCCAGCATGATAATGAGCCCAAACACACCTCTAAGACAACCACTGCTTTATTGAAGAGGCTGAGGGTAAAGGTGATGGACTGGCCAAGCATGTCTCCAGACCTAAACCCAATAGAACATCTTTGGGGCATCCTCAAGCAGAAGGTGGAGGAGCGCAAAGTCTCGAATATCCACCAGCTCCGTGATGTCATCATGGAGGAGTGGAAAAGCATTCCAGTGGCAACCTGTGAAGCTCTGGTGAACTCCATGCCAGGAGAGTTAAGGCAGTTCTGGAAAATAATGGTGGCCACACAAAATATTGACACTTCAGGAACTTTCACTAAGGGGTGTACTCACTTTTGTTGCTGCTGGTTCAGACATTAATGGCTGTATATTGAGTTATTTTGAGGGAAGAATCAATTTACACTGTTATATAAGCTGCACACAGACTACTTTTCATTGTGTCAAAGTGTCATTTTGTCAGTGTTGTCCCATGAAAAGATATACTTAAATATCTGCAGAAATGTGAGGGGGGTACTCACTTTTGTGATGCACTGTATACAGCTGTGTGAAGTAAAAACCCCGAGGTAATGGTTATCCTTTTATGCACTAGCGTAAGTGCTTTTTGTTATCTTAAAATGATGATAAAGTAAATGGACTAGTTCTTATGTAGTGCATTTCTACTCTAGCTGGGCACTCAGAACACTTTATACAACACATTTGCATTTACCCATTCACACCCATTCATACAGGCACTTCCTGCTACAGCTCAGTGCTCACTAGCTAACATTCATACACATTCATAATCCGACAGTTGCATTGGGGAGCAACTTGGGGTTCAGTATCTCATCAAAGGACACTTTGGCATGCAGACTGGACCAGGAATCGAACCACCAGGCTTTTGATTAGTAGATGACCTCCTGAACCACAGCCACCCCAAAGTGAAGATGGGTTTCATTTGAACTAAATGATGTTCTTCAGCAGCTGGAGGGCCTGCTTTGGCATGATTCATTGCATGTCAGCATTAGATTGGACCCTTTCAGATTTAACATGAAGCATCAGGGGAGGCTCTGCAGTGAACGCTGTCTAAACACACACACACAGCCTGGTTGATATCATCTGGTCTGCTTCTGTGGTTTCATGACCTGATAACTAAAAGTGCACTGTCATAACAGCCTTGTATCGCATTATCAGGAAAATCACATTGGATGATGAACTAAAATGAGCTTGAAATTTGGACCTGATTGCATGGCTGCATGCCTGATGCAATTGACCACACTGGGAGTTGATGGTAGACTGAACTATAGCGTCCTGCATGCTAAATTCAGTAGACATCATTTTGAACTTGTTGACCTCCCCCATTAGAGAGGCCTTTTGCATTTCAAGTTCAAAGAACATTTGGTGAAAACAAAGAAGAAAATGGAGTCTAAATGAATATGAACCATCCTCCCTTCAGCAGCCTGTTAGAGGCTTTCTTAAGTTTCCAGTGATGCTGTAAGCCAAGCAGAGGCACAGGCAAAGGGAGAGGGACTGAAGAGTAGAGTTTCCATCTCACCTCCTATGTGGTGCCCTTACCGGGCCCAAACCTACTCCATAGCCACATTTATCTTATTACACCAATCTGCTGGGATCCACTTCATACGCTCACAGTTGGAAAATATGCAATGTGATGACATTGACAAGAAGCCACATTTGTGGTGCATATCATGTCCATGAATATAATTCCAATCGATTTGGCCTGCCAAACATCTCAGACTGGCTTAATACCTTTATATCAAATCCCTCCGAAAGCATATAATTTGTAGTGATTGCTCACACTTGCGGCCTACTTACATTCACAATGACAACCAAGCAGTGGCGTGACTCCAGAGAACACACTCTGTCTCTCTAGTGTTTCCTTATGTTGCCAGCTTATTTATTCTGCACAGTTTAAGTGGTGGCTGTGGAAAAGGGAGGAAACAAAGAGTCATTCTCAGAGTATGTATAAAGTTAATATAGAACTTTTTCTCACTGTTGTGCTGTTGAGTGGGAAAATCTAGGCTGCTCACACAGCTCAGCGTCAGGAGCAGAGAAACTGCAGAGCATTTACATCATCTTTTTAAATGACCAATAACATAAAAACTGTCAGTGTGTTTCGGATGTACGGACGGGTGACAAATTAAAGGAAAAATGTGAGCCCTTGACCCAGATAAAGTAAAGTGGCTCTTTATTCTCTTACAGTAGATGAAAAAGTCTCTGGTGACAAAGTGTTGCTCAATAGTTTAAGTATAAAATCACTGTGAATTACATGCTGTGGGCTTCACAGTCACCAGATCTAAGATGAATGCTTATGAGAGATTTTGGATTGGCATGTTAGACAGCACTCTCCACCACCATCATTAAAACACCAGCTGACAATCTCTGCTCCATTCCTGCATTTCCAGCGTGATGGCACACCAGCTCACTAAGATGATGGGGTTTTTGGTATGATGATGATGATGATGATTTGTCATCCATCTATATGTTTCTGTAAGACTAACTGTAATTGTGTTCCTCATTGTCTCAAAATCTCACTGCTGAGTGTAAAATTGTGTTATCTAATATAATAATGCCTTAACACTTTTCACGGTACTCAAAGCACTGTACAATTCTGTGCACCATTCATTCACACTTGGTGGTGGTAAGCTAGTGATGTAGCTACAGCTACCCTGGGGCAGTCTGACAGAAGCGTGGCTGCCAATTCGCGCCTACGGCCCCTCCAACCACATTCACACTTAGGCAATGTGGGTTAAGTGTCTTGGCCAGGGACACAATGACAGCACACGCTCAGACGGGGACTCGAACCCGCGACCCTAAATTATTAAATAGTTGTATGAACAACAAGAGAGAAAACAACAATAAAACCATGATCAATTCTTCTTATTACACTGAAAATATAATTCCAGTGCTTTTTGTTCCAGCATATTTTTTGCATAATAATTATTTACGGTTACATATCACATTTCAAAAATGTTCAAGAACTAATTTAGATGAAGCTGTTCAAGATGCTCCCCATTTATTCCAAGCATGTTAAAATGTGCTTTGCTCAGAGGGTAATAATGACATATAGATCTGAGGGTTGTTGACTGATTTGTTTAAACACAATTGATTGTGTGTACAAGTATATGGAAAATCTGCTAATGAAAACTTAAATGTAATTAATCACAGGACGACTCTGGGTCACTCTTGTGTCCCCAATGATCACATGCACGTGTTGTCATTTATGTTTGTGTTTAACATTTTGTTGTTTTGAGTAGGTTGTGTAACAGTTCTATGTGTGGATGTCTCAAGTCTGCAAATTGACTTGCATCGGAGCTTAAATGACTACAACTACGACTGAACATCCAGTGGTCCGGCGTTGTGGTGACTTTCACCACAACTTATGTTAAGCAGACTAAAACTACACTGGGGTGTCGGAGGTGCAGGGTTGGGCCTGAGTGTTTAGGGCCCCCACAAAGGGTGAAGTGGCCGTGGTTGTTTCTGTGGCCTCTGTGAAATAAACCACAGGTGGGGAGCACTTGCTTTTCTTTCCCACTCTGACTCCTGCTGACCGTTCAGTGACCAACAAAGGTAACCAGATCTGTTTCTATTTGAACAGCAACTTTGGAGAGAAAGTCTGCTCCATGTTTCAGTACCGCAGAGCTTCTGTGTGTTTATGAGCATGTGCACCACCACAACTCCAATAGGTATTATGTAATGAGTCTAAGCTGGGGGGGGTGTCACAGCAGGCCCTGACCACACAACCTGGGATACTTCTAAAGGGATCACAGGCACAACAGTGCATAACAGTGTCTCTGTGTGTAGCTGGGATGTCTCGAAGCCCTGAATAAAAACCACTGATTTATGTTTCTTGCCACTGTATTTGTGTGATTTGGCAGCTTCACCTTTTCCCAGACTTGGAAAGACAATTAATTCTCATTTGCAGGCTGGACAGAAGCTGGGGAATATTTCGATCAATCAGAAAGATTTGTTTGGCATCGATATGTTGAAGGAAATGGAAAAGGTCTTCTTGCACAGATTAAACAGCTCCATGCAGGTCCATTGTTCCAGGTCTATTAAAGTACAACTTAAATAAATAAAGAGTGTAATCGTTTTAAAAAGAGAAACGACATTTTGAAAATAGATGATTTGGAATGTTTTTTGTTTTTAATCTTCCTATGTGAGTTTTCACACTTTATACCTTCAATAAAAATTACTTTTAGTGTTTATTACAAATCTGTATGGGCATTTGTCAGCATTATGTAAACAGCTTTGTTAAGTTAAGGTGCAGAAATTTCAGGTAGGTGTGGAGGCCTCTACTATAAATATCCCTAATATATATAATATTAGTAATATTACTATACCAAATTTATCAGTGATTACTGGATTGATGAGTTTGATTCAGCCAAGTCAATAATGCCAACTATAATAATAATAATAAGAAGAAGAAGCCCGAAGAACCATTCCTGAGGATGCCTTAAAAAAGCCTAAGTTTGAGTATATATACTCTTTCTGCACCAATTTTAAATTATTTCATTAAAGTTAATTAAGTGTGTCGTTATAATCATGTAGACAATATTGTGACACCATCAACAGCACAAGCGGTTAGCCTAAGATGAACAGTCTGCCAGTCTTAGCGTGACCAGGGATGACATCACATTTATTCTTCATTATTCAGAAGGCACGTAAAGGCATAACTTGATTTAAAATATGTAGTAGAAATATTCAGCACGTCAGCCATACACTAGCATCAAGTGTGTATTTCATTTCACAGGCGATACAAGCTAAGCTGAAGTGCATGACACAATCAGATAGACTTTTTCAAGGTAGCGCTTTACCTCAGACAGCTGGAGGACAGAAGCTGCTGACTCACTCTGACTTCTTCTGTTTTCTAAGAGATTATGCAGAACACTCAGCGCTCTGCCCTCCCACTTCCTGTGGATTAATGTCTGTTTTCTCACCACTGTGTTGAGTAGCCATTAAGAGGAGAACTTGTCGTGCCATCACAATAGTTTTTTTTTTCTTTTCCTGCATCTGATCGTCTCATTTAAAGACTTGTTTCTGTGCACTAATTAATGTATGATTAATTAAAAGACATCTCCCCGGGCACTGCCGTGGCTGAGTATATGACTGGCTTATAAGGCAGGGGGTGGGGGTAGAATGACTTCAGGGTTAGAGAAGTCAATGGCAGGCGAGCTGCTTCAGCTCCCATTACATCATTCTCCCCACATGCTGAGCTGGGACTCAGTGATGTCAGTCAGTTTATTCAGCTTCCAAGCCATTTGTTTTCTTATGAGTAGCTCTTTTGTTTATTTTCATAATTCTGAAGATCACTCTATGCCAGTTTTACATAGACTCTAAAACTCAATTAGCCTAATGTGTGTTGAGTTCTGTGGGTGCTGCTGCAAGTCTCTGAAAAGTGCCCATTAAAACACCATTTCTGACACTTTGTTTGCTTTGCAGAGCTCAATTATCAATGCACCAGCACCTTTTACAGGACCCTTGGCTGTAAGGTTTTAAGAGCTCCAGGAGAGGTTAGATCTGTGATTTTTGTAGGCCTTTCCAGGAGGAACCTTTGGGGGCGCTAAACACCTTTACTGCTGCCAATGTCTCCAATTACACAAAAAGCTAGAAAGAACCCAAAGATATAAGATACGTTCACAGAACAACAAGTTCTCTCTTCTTGGTACCATTTAGCCCCCAGATGATCCATACTGAAATGATACAACTCAAATGTATTCCAAGCGCATTAAATGAGAGTGTAGATGTGGTATCATGACCTGCCTCCAGGGATACTCCAACAGCAGATGGATTGGACCCAAATTATCTGCCTGTCTTGGTGACTTAGGATGTCAAACTGATAAGACACTGTGACTGTATCCATACATACACAATAATACACCATAATCAAGCAAAAAAGAGAAAAAAGAACGTGTACTTCCTCATACCAGGCCTTTTACTTATTACCTCACCCGAGGTAATTGTTAAACTCTGCAGGGACGTATTTTGAGTGAAGGCATCAGCATCATGCTATAAATTCTACCTATGAGCTGAGGAGGGAAGAAAAGGGACTGAAAGTCCAAGTTCAGTGAGAGTGCAGGCTGAAGAAGGGCCCTGCAGCCAGTTCTGGGTTTCATCTGATTTGCGGTGGCAACAGTGGGCCATATGCCGGTCATCTCAGATGTGTTTTGGATTGAAAATAGGATTAATGTGCTAAAGTGTGATTAGAATGGTTAAACACAATTAATTGGAATGGACTCCCAGTCGCCTGGGGAGCTGGGGGTGGGGGAGTGAGGAATATGTGTGTTTGTGTGGATGTCAGGGTGTTTCTGGATAGATTCCAGCTGAACCTACTGAACAAAGTGCGCTAACTGTCCAAGATTTTCCATGTCACTCCTTCTGAATGTGTATGCGCATTGTGTAGGTGTGTGTCCACAAGTGCACAAGTGCCTTTTCCTTTTGCATTTTCTCATAGCCAACTTGTCTCAGCGCAGATTAAACACAGCTGAGAATGTTGGTCTAGGCCTGCAGTGCACCATCCTGGGGGAATAGGCAGGAACCACGAGGCTGGACTTGGCTTGCTCTGCGACGGCTGAAAACTGCCATGCACCCAGGGCAGGGGTCCAGGTGGATCGGCTGGGGAGAGGGGAGTAATTTGGGGGTTATTTAAAATGATCTATTAAACCCCTGAACTTTAATCAGGGTTGCTACTATACTGACAGCCATGATTTACCTACAACTCAGTAGGATGGGGATGGGAGGGGATGGATAGGCTCAAAATGAGACCACTTCATCTGAATTATTTTCTAGGTCACTGGGGTTGGGGCATTAACATTGATGAGGCCTGAGGAAAAAGACCAATAGCTCTTAACAAATCTGAATTCCTTTCCAAATGCAACAGCTCAACTTCATCCATGTCTGGCTGTTGACAAAAAAATTGCTTTATTATCCTTTTCCATCAGCATATCCTCCTGGTATTAAAATGTCTAAGCTGAGAGAGACCTCAGCACGGTGAATAGGCAACCTTGGTCTTCTCACTGAAAGCCAGAATACCTCACACAGGGAGCAGACCCTCACTTGTTTGAGTTATGTATAAATACAAGCCAGTTCTGACAGACACCCAAAGTCAAACTGGTTTATGGAGGGCCAGTGAAGCCAGAAAGCAGAACCAACCTCTCACAGGTCATTACCACTGCCAGGTCTGTCACTGGGGTAATTGGAAAACCACGGGGGTGTGATGTAATCCACCACCAGATTACAGACAAGTACACACATAAATATACAATCATCACAGTACAAGGACTGGGACAAACCAATAAACACATAATTGTGAGCATGGTGAACCTGTGGGCAACCAGTTTCATAAAAAGGTCTTGTCGAGTTAATATCGTCTCTGATCAAACAAACCTCAGCTTTGGACAGCCTCCCTTTTACAGTCATGACCACCAAGAACCACCACGACCGCTGTTTACGGCTCAAATATTTGTTTTTTCCCTGACTCGCTTCCCAGGCAAACAATTACAAAAACTCATGTATATATATACAGTAATACTAAAATCCATTTTCAGATTATGTATGAAGCAACCCACACGTCCTACCTACATGTGACTTGTTGAAATAGCTGCATATTCAGAATCCTTGTGTATTATTCTCAGCCCGACCTTAAACAGCTCTTAAAGGCTTACATAAATTAGAGTTTGCATTTTACATCCCTCCACATTTACCAGCTAGTGCACCTGAAGGTGAGATAAACAGTCCATCTTGGAAGCTTGAGTTCTGCCTTTGTGCAAATCTTACACATGAGGAAAAACAGTCTTTGCTCAAAGTTGTTGTGTAATGAAGAAAAAAAGAGTAAAGTCCAGAAACCAGCTTAGTTTCACTTCTCTATACCTGTCTCCTTGTGAAATTCCTCTAATCTAAATCTACCCCTCCAACCTCCTTGTGCAGGATTTATGGTCCCATACTGGGTCTGCTTACGTAGGTCTTTGGATACACAGAAGGAGGAATCGTGGGAATTCCGCCTATGCAGTGGCTATAGAGATTCACCCACATTCTTACAAGTGCTTTTTTCTACACCTAAGCACTTTGTCTAACATTTGCGCACACACTCACAGTGTGATGGATGCATAGGAAGCCACTCAGGGTTCAGTAGCCTGCCCAAGGATCACTTTGATGTGTAGATGGGAGGAGCCAGGGAGCATATCACCGGCCTTCCGATTAGTAGACGACACTCCTGAGCCACAGCCACCCCAAATAAGCTCAGCGTGTGCAGCAGGCTGGTGAAGAATATCGGTTCGAATTATTATTGTCTTTGTTCCTTGATTGCCAAGACTTTGGGAGAACAATTTATTAAAAACAAAATGGCATGTTCTGATTGCCTGGCCTCAGAGTCATAGCCTCAGAGGGTTCGCAGGAAAGGGAGCAACAGCAAAAATCACCATGAGGAAGATGAAGCATAAAAAAAACAGGAGGACAAACAGTTTTCACTGTTTTTAACGCTTGGTTTCACTCCACTACAGACAAGCTCTTGGTGTATTAAGACTAACCCGACTTCTTATGTAGATAAATCTTTGAAAATCTTTAAACAATTTCTTTCTTATGATTTTGGAATGCCCTTGAATTATTTCCAGCCAACCTCCTCACTGTTTGTGAAACGCCCATTTGTGCCTGCTTTGATTGAGGAATTGGCCCAGTTTCAGCAGTGCACACTGTGCCTTTGGGTATTATGGAAAAAAGAATTAGCACTAAGCAGCAGTTCATCCGTTTTTAGTTCACTGACAGTCATAACAATGAGACCTTAGCTGTATTGGGTTTGCCAACCAAAAGGTGTCCCTCTGTTGTTGTCTGTGCTTCCAACAAATGCAGTCTGGAAGTGGAAATTATTATTAATTATGAATGCAAAGGTAAACTTGGGGAGGTTTCTTTTATAACTTTATGTGCTTTTAAAGTAGTATAGCTGTGACAAAGGGGCAGCTCTGACTGACATGTTGTTTTTATCAGTTGTAACAGGAAGCTTGCCTCCTTTCTTTGACCCAAACAAAGTATTATTACCTAACCAAGTTCAGTGGTTTACCACTGCTGCTATAACATGGTACCTTGATGATGAAGATACTTACTAACCCATAAAAGTAAACGGAGTCAGGCAGCTGAATCGAATAAACAACTGCAGAACCCTGTAAAACCTTTATAAGTTCCTGCACAAGGAAGGGGAGAGAAACACAGGGGACGGCACCAATAAATCTGCAAGGATTAGGATTGAAAGCAGGGATCATACGTCTACTGTCAGAAAAAGTCAGATGTGTCTTCTGTCACAGTTGCTGGGTGGCTGCACGGAGATTGTGCAAAACGTGTCAGATATATACAGCTCCACATGAATACTTTAAAAAAGTCCTTTTCACAGAAAAAACTCACAGAAAGGGAGCTGTAATGACAGAAAAGAAAAAACAGTAACAGCACTTCACTTCAAATAGCCATCATTTCCTTGGCAGAAACCTTCACAGTCAGAGAGCCATGCTTTATGAGCGTGTTAGCTGAATTAACAAATTGCAAAGCAAACGAGAAGCATGTCCTCAAGTAAAAACAATCTGATATGACTGTCAGATTTCCAGCAGACTCCACCACCCCTTCCATCTTATTGGAATTTTAGCTCTGATTCTGTAACTTGAACTGAGGTGTTTTTCCCTATTAGATTTATACCGTCCTGCTGTTTCTGAGAGAGCTGAACATTAGCAGGCTGCAAGGTTTGTGTAATGGCTGTGGCCTGACAGCAGAGCAATATGCACTGTCAGGAGAACTCAGGCACAACAGGACTTAAAGGGAGGCTTCGCTGATGCCTGTCTGTAATTGGCCCGGGTCATGGCCGTCGTTTCACTGCAGATGACCCCAGCATTATATATATTATTACAAAACAATGACTTCAAACCACTCATAAAATGAAGTATCAAGGGTATTTCTTCCAACCTTTACCTCTGTGGGCCTGGATTTTGTAAAAATCAAGATCCCCTCCCTCTTCTCTGCATATACACCCCCCACACACACACACTGCCTGTCTTTTTTGAACATTAATTCCCAACAACAGTCATTTTCATTTGAGTGAGAGCAGAGCAAGTCAAGACTCTCAGCATATGGCTAAGAGTAAAGGACCAGAGCTTTGAGAGTTTTAAGTATTATTTCTGAGTGGAATCCAAAGATGACCTGACTAATGGATGTTCGATGGTATGGAAATATCTTTGCCCATAATACTATAGCCCAAGGCTCTTTCTCTCCTCACTCAGTTACATGAGGATCAAAAAAAACCCAGACTTGGCTTGTGGCATCCCGAGCTGCTACACTGAGGTTCTATAAGCCTGAAAGTGTTTGCTTTTTCACAGAGTGCATTAACACTCGCCGGCTGTTTGCTTATTTCAAGACAACCCGCCTAAAAACCGCTGGTTAAAGGGAAAATGAACCTTGCAAATCTCATAGAGGCTAATTCATAAAACATATGTTAACATGTCAAAATGTCTTAAAGACTGAGGAATCTTAATGAGGTATTTGGAAATGGCCATCAGGAGCAAGTCAACTTTCATTTGATTAATGCTCCCTTTAAATGACCCTCTCCTCTCGTGTCCACGGTCCAGCTGTGTATGGGTATGATATGTGGACTATTACTGATAACTCGTTGTTGAAAAGCTTTGCTTAAGTGGATAGAAAAATCCCAGAGAAAGCTATCGTATATCTGTTTGAGACTGGACTTTTGTTTTTCAGACAACACTTAATCCCTTTCTCCATTAGAAGTCAGACTTTGTTTTTTGTGACATTTGTTTGTTATATTATATATATGAAATTTGGGGTTGCATCAGGAGGGACATCCTGTTTACCTACTACTGCTACCTACTATGGCAGCCCTTTGTGAGTGAGGAATTATGTAAAATGTATTTATTTACTTTAAAATACATGAAACAGTAAAATGTCTCAGTTTAAACATTTGATGTGTTTTCTTCATTCTATTGTATCTAAAATATGGGTTTATGAGATGTGCATATCATTGCATTCTGTTTTAATTTACACACACACACACACACACAGACACACACACACACCTAGTAGCACAATGATTTCTTTTTACCTACATACAAAAGAGGTAACAATGCAGAAAACACTGTGGTAGCACTTTTGTGAACAGCTCAATAACAATGTGGTAATAGTGGGGTAATAAGGTGGAAACAAGAAGGTATTAATATGAAAATCGCATGTAATTACTAGCGTAATATCTAAGAAATATCCAAGTACTTAACTTCAGCCGTGGTTGATACAAGATAAGTATGAAATGCGATGAGCCACACTGTTAAACATAGTATTTTCATAGTTACCTTCAAACAGCGAAGAATGCTGGGGACATAAGATAGGATAAATTCCAGCATTATAATATGGTAATAGTACCCTACTTTAATGAATCAACTAATATTACCTTATTATTATTATTTGGTTACTATCACAATTCAGTATATGAAAATTCTGCTGCACAGATATTACCAGTTTATTGCTTGCAGGATATATTGTTACCAAAATATTACTATACTACTGCTTACTGGTTTTGCCTCACAACCACACATTTGATTCCACGTTATTACATTATTACTGAGTTTCTGACCTGTTATTGTCCACTTATATTCATTTTAATGGAGTATTGTTCAACTATAATCACTGTTGATGCAAGATAATTATTTAGGTATTTCTTTGCTAATTAAGAGGCAATAACTGTCTATTTCCATATTAAAACTTTACCTTTTTGTTTCCACCTTATTACCCTACTATTATCACTCTATTCAATGGTAAATGGACTGGTTCTTTCTTATACAGCACTTTTCTACTCTGCTCAAGCACTCAAAGCATTTTATTCAGTGTGCCTCATTCACACGAGCACTTTTTTCTGCATCTAACAGCTTTCTAGCTACCATTCACACACACAGTCATTCCAGTGCATCAGGAGCAACCTGGGTTCAAGAGTCTGCTTTGGCATGCAGACTGGAACAGCCAGGGATCAAACCACCAGCCTTCCACTGAGTAGAGGACCTGCTCAACCTTGTGAGCCACAGTCACCCACAAATTATTACTGAGCTGTAATGGAAAGTGCTACCAATATTGTACAAAAATATACCTGCTTTAAATGTTACAAAGTAATATTTTGTGAGTAATATCCTTGAGTATTGTTCCAAGTTTTGTCAAGCATTGTTATTCTTGTATGTGACCAAGTGCTCACAAACTGCTGATAAGAGTTGAAGTTAAACTGCTCCCAGCAAGAATTCAGTTTATCACAAGAGTTTTATTTGTACTTTAACAGAGTCCCCTCTAGTTTCGATAAACACTGCAAATTCACCCCAATCAATCTGAGGGCACGTTTTATGCCCTCAGCTGCTCTATAAAGTGGCATATTTATCATGGAGTAGATTATGTCATGTATCATGTCACGTGTTACATGTTGTGCTGCCATTGGATTCTTGGCATTTGAATCTATTGTAACAATTTAACACAACTGATCTGAGGAAACGTTTTAGATTTCATATTCGTTTTATTTCAGATCTGAGACCAAACATTTTTACAGCTGCTGAGAGCACATTACACCGATATATCTCAGATATATCTGTCAAAAAAACTGACAGTTCATGTGTGGAAATTGTATAAAAATGAAGGATTTTATGGGATATAAATGCTATCCAAAGAACAGTGAATATGTCATCTTGTGCTTATGAAACAGAATATTTTCATGTGAAGATCTCTAAGACCTGGAGCATCAATTCTGCAGAATTTTTCACTGTTAGTGATGACATTTATACCACTTGTGTGTTTTATGTGTAGTGGCACCTGCGAGCAGAAAAACTAAAAAAAACAAAAAACACTCCACAGTCAATTTATATAGTTGCTAATTACATTTGTTCATATGTATCTGTTTTTGTGGCCCTGAATGAAGGAGAGTAATTGCTGTCATTGAACTGTGATTTGGTGAAATACAAAAATATCTAATCTCGTACCAAAGCTATGAGTTTTTGAGATGCAGTAATGATAAGAACAATTTGCAAATAGTTAAGAAACAGTTTGTTGCATTTCAGCAGAGCAGCCTAAGCAGAAAGCCTGACAAAGCACACGTGTGTTTGTGGTGCATTATTCAACAAAGGCATGCACGGGCGTCTCATCCAGCATTATAAAAGCTGGAATGCATAAGCTTTAGATAAACAGTCCTATACTGTATTGCATGCAGTGCTAGGTGCCTTAATATTTCACTGCTCCTTTGAAGCGTTCCTGAGCTGTAAGGCCCTTATCATCTGCCCTAATGCATAGGTAATCACATGTGTCAGTTCTCACCACTTCCCCTACTGACAGGCCAATCGGCCAGCCACTCCAAACATGAAATACATCCTTTTTAAAAAAATAACCCCCCTTATGCTTTTTTTCCCCTCCAAAGCCTGTGATGGACACACAGGGAGACTGTGTGACACTGATGGCTGGGTGAGGGCGTCATTTCCATGAGTAAAATATCAAGCCCCTGTCAGACCTGTCAGCTGTTCCCCACACAATCATCCAAACACGCTCGCACATAAACCAAAGCATGCTGGGGAGCTTGTGCAGCACCCACGTCTGCAGATGTGTATTTTTCATTCTTGGATTTTTCTTTTGAGTGCTAAATGGATGTGGCTCATTTGAGGAAAGAAAGCATCCATATTCGCATGTGTGACAGTTGAGGGGCTCATGGGATGCTCCTCTTTTCTCTCTGCCAGGCAGTGTTCAGTCTGGCCGGCCGAGGGCAAGAGTGGACAAAGAAAAATGGAAACACTTAGCCTCAGCGCGAGTCTTTTTCACTGGGCGTTATTTACACACACTCCATGAGTTAAAGAGGTTTGTGGAAGAAAACTCAACTGTTTTTGTTTTGTTCATTCTAGTTGCCATGCACCCTTTTCTGGAGTTTTGGCACAGACCACATACATAATTTACATGTGTCGCACTGTACAGTATGTCTCTGCAGTATCAGTTTTTAGCATTTCATATATAGTGTCAGGATAAAATATTTGCTCATTTCTTGATGTCTTTTTTGTTGCATATTTGTCAGCCTTACACGTTTCAGATCATCAAACAAATCTTAATATTAAAGATAACCTAATAAATACGACAAGCTGTTTTAAAATGGTGAATTTATTTATTAAGGAGAAAAAGTTATCCAAATCTAGCTGGCCCTGTGTGGAGAAGTAACTGTGAAGTGAAGCAGGCAGTAAGCTCTCAAAAAGCAACACATCATACCACGATTGAAGGAAACTCAAGAACAGCTGTGAAACAGAGTAACTGACATGTGTCGGTCTGGAAAGGCTTACAAAACCATTTCTAAGACTTTAAGACTCCAGAGAACCACGGTGAGAGCCGTTATCCACACATGGAGAAAACTTGGGACAGTGGTGAGCCTTCCGTGGAGTGGCCGGCTACCGAAATAACTCAGAGAGCATATCGACGACTCATCCAGGAGGTCACAGAAGAACCCAGAACAACATCTAAAGAACTGCAGGCCTCACTTGCATCAGTTAAGGTCAGAGTTCATGATTCAACAGTAAGAAAGAGGAAGAAACAAAAGGTAAAAATGGCCTCCATGGGACAAAAAACAGTGCTGACCAATAAGAACACAAAGGCTTGTCTCACATTTGCCAAAAAACATCTTGATGATTTTGGAGAAAAAATTTGCACGACCAAGGTTAAATGTAAAGATGATTCATATTCAAGGTTAAAAATGAAGATGAAGTGCAACACCTGGAAAAGGTAAAAAAAATTCTCCCACAGTCCAAAGACATTATTGGTGGGCTCATCATTGGCATGAATGTGATGGTAAATTTGGGATTTTAATGATTTCTTTGAACAAGACTTGGGTGCACAAAGTATTTCTTTGATGTAACATTGCTTCTTGGAAATAAATCTAACCTGTTTATTTCCTCTTGAATGGTGACACACTTTCGTAAGGAAAATGCATTTGTAGGTTGAGCAGCAAAGTTGAGTATGTGGGTTGTGCTTAGACTGACTCTAGTTTTGAGCTTCTGGTACGGGATTCCAGTGGTAGTCCCATATCTCCACAGTCTGGGACCAACTCTATCCTCCAAGATGACAACGCTTGCCAGAGTGACCAACACAACCACATTACCTGAATTGCCACAAATACTGGTTGAAGAATGGGATGCCATCCCACAGCAGTGTGTGTCCAAGCTGGTAACCAGCATGAGGAGGAGGTGCCAGGCAGCTCTGGCTGTGCATGGTTCTTCCACATGCTAATGAGGCCCCTGTTAGTTACATGAATAAGTTGTTAAATTGCCAATATATCTTGTTTCTACAAGATTCAATCATCCAATCCAATAAACAACATCAAACAAGAGTCAGTGGCAGAATAAGCGTTTGGAATCAGCAGAGAAAATTTGGCAAGTTTTTCATGGGCACAGCCCACAAACTCAACTCTCCAAATGCAAGTTTCCTCATATTTTGTGCTATGTTTATACATAAACCCCACTAATATATGGTTAACTGTCACTTAACCAGTTGCACTGTTTTGGTAGCCATCAGCGAGCTTCTGGCATAATATCTGGATATTTGACCACTCGTCTCGGCAGAATTGGTAGAGTTCATTTAAATTGGTTGTTTTTATAGCTCAGACCCAGCTGTTAAGTGTAGTCCACAAATTTAACAATTGGGTCTGACACATTCAAATTACTATTATTTATGT
The DNA here is from genome assembly GCA_024447675.2 of Pterophyllum scalare. Taxonomy (NCBI): domain Eukaryota; kingdom Metazoa; phylum Chordata; class Actinopteri; order Cichliformes; family Cichlidae; genus Pterophyllum; species Pterophyllum scalare. The sequence goes on from JAMQGT020014082.1 coordinate 121,922, forward strand.
ACAGTTGTTTGAACTGATGATTTTGGAATCTGCAGTTGTTTAGATTGATTTGTTTGCAATTGTTATTATTAATCCTATTAATCTCTGGCTCTCTTCCACAGCATGTCTTTTGTCCTGTCTCTCTCCCCTCAGCACCAACCGGTCACAGCAGATGACTGCCCCTCCCTGAGCCTGGTTCTGCTGGAGGTTTCTTCCTGTTAAAAGGGAGATTTTCCTTCCCACTGTTGCCAAGTGCTTGCTCACAGGGGGTCGTCTGATTTTCTCCGTATTATTGTAGGGTCTTTACTTTACAATATAAAGCACCTTGAGGCGACTGATGGTATGATTTGACGCTACATAAATAAAAATGAATTGAACTGAACTGAACTGAGTTTGCAATCATCTGCTACAACTCCTCACACTTTCACACTTTTTTTGGCTACTTTATGTCATCCAATAAAGAAAAACTGAAACTTGGCAGTGAGGATGGGCCAGAGATTTTGTGACAGAATGCACTTTGACCAGTATTGAGTTTTTCCCTATTTTCCTAAAAACAGAGGCTTACACTTCATTTGTCTGCTTCAGATAGGTTTGACTTGAATATCAATCCAGCAATTACCACAGGGAAACAGATATCTATTTTCTGTGTCTCTGCTTTGTCCCTTTCACTCCCTCTGCTCCTCTGTCCATCTACACCCCACCCTCAGCCCCAGCTGTTTGCTTAAGGGAATCCACTGTAAAGTGTGATGGGGAAGATTAATTTAGATTATCACTTGGCTGGGCTTCCTCAGCTGCCTACTCTTGATATATTTTCTCTGCATTTTGGGGGCTAATGAGGAAAGGAAAGACAGATATTGCTCCTCCTTATTTGAGGATAATATTTGCCGATGAGTTGGAGGGATAAGGAATGGAGAATGTGGAGGAAATTGGGCTCTGGGTTCTTTCTCTGGCCCAGCAGGAGGCAGCAGGACAAAGCTTGAATAACAAATGAGTTTTGCTGAGGATTTGGTTAATCATCTCAGGCCGCCGCCCCAAGACAACTGGGCTTATCAGAAACAGGGAGAGAGAGAGGGAAACCCAGCACTTGAACTGTGGACTCTGGGCCCTAATTAACAATGACCACAAATGAAAAGCAGCTGGCTGTAATTACATAATTAAAGTGCCTTTGGGGGAAGAAAAGCATAATTTCTGCAGCCATCGCCATAAATCTTGTGCTGTCCGAGTCCATACGTTTAACATGAACTTTTCCTGAGTGGGTTAATGCATTACTCATATAAAAAACACACTATTCCTTTGTGTTTTGCTTGGACCTGCTTAATAACAAAGAGTATAGGCCAGTGGATTGCTCTACCATCTCAGAGAACTCCTTGAGCATGAAAAACCGACACCTCCACTTACCTCCATGTGTAAACTTTCACTCCTTTGTTTTGTCTTTTTTCCAACACTAACTGGAGTGAAGCTATTACTTAGTGTTCCAAAACGGGCTGTTGCTGGGATAAAGCATGTTGAGGAAATCAATCTTGCGAGTTGCATGACTGACGGAGAGAGGGATTACAATCCAGCTGCTACAAAGTAGGAAATTTAACTGGGAATTTCTTTTCTTTCCTGCATTCTTCTGTTGGTATGAGAGCTTACTGTGACAATGGCCACCTTCAGCTTGAATGATACCCTGTGTGCGTTGTTTAAAAAGAAGAAGAAAATCCTACAAACACATTCACATTTCACATTAGCAATGAAAGCTCAAAGCGAACATTTGGTTTTACTTAGGATAATTCCAGTGAAACTCAAGTCAGACGGCAACTTTTACCCCCAAACACCTCCGCCACCAACAGACGAGCAATTAAGCAATTACACCCATTTCACAAAGTAAGCCATAAACACCTCTAAGTGTATTATGAATAGACTCAGCACGTTCCACTGGAACCTCACCGTGATCTTTTGTCAGACACTCTAGGGGATGATTAATAGTTTAATTTTTCAAAATTATTTAGACACACAAATAATTTGATACAACGAGGGGCTATTACCACATCTTGTAATAGAGATGTTACAATGATGAAAGCTTTAATTTGTTTTTAGAGCACTTACAGGGGTTAGAAAAGCCACCTCACTCCCCATCATCAATCATATGTCACTTAGCAGAAGTGTTATATTATGGGGGAAATGCAAATATGCCGTCTTAAATGCATGCTGTCCAACAGCTGGCCTTTTCATTCTTGTTGAATCTCTGCTTACAGTTTTCACTGTGAAGAAAATTACAAGTAGTTATCTGGCAGAGGATTTGTCCATTCGGAATAAAGAATGGGATTGGCAGGAGGCACGGTCCGACGCTGAGGCAGTGTGTAATTAAAAGGACACACACTGTAAAGGAGAGCTGTCTGCAAACCACACATTATGAAGGATATAGAGATTTATATGTGTGTGTATGTGAGAGAGAAATATAAAAATAAATACAAGAAAGTAATAAAAGTATACATTTAAATTTTTAATATTAAAGTAATAATATGTAACAAGTAAAATCAGTAAACTATGCTGTCATTTTTCTCAGCAAAGCAGAAAATATAACGTTTATATTTATTTATATATTTAAAATGTTTTATTAGATGTAAAAAATATCAGAACAACTTTTAGTGTGTACTAAGTATTATTAGAGTGCAGCACTGAAATAAAAAGAATTCAGATAATTATTTTTCAATATAAACCTACAGAGAAAAGAACACACACACACACACACACACATATATATATATATATATATATATATATATGTGTGTGTGTGTGTGTGTGTGTGTGTGTGTGTGCGCACGAGAAAAGAGAGAGAGAGAGAGAGAAAATGTGATTGAAAAATAAAAACTACGCTTTTTAGAAGTGAATTATTTGTTGTAAAAAAAGAACATGCAGGTTTTGTGTGTGCAGGAACCGTTCTTTCAGTCTGTATGCCGATTATGTTCTAAAACAGGTAAAGATCATTTTGGCTGACAAATATGGAACAGCTGTTTGTGCTGTTTGCAGCATTTAAATGCAACTGTGGGACAAATGCTGTGCGGTGCAGACCGTCCAAGAAGTTTGTGCTTCAGTTTTAGTGAGTGTGTTCTGCAGCACGTGTGTGGCTGTGCACCTGTACAGTTTGTGGATGGTCTGACTAACCAAGCTCATAAATACCTGCAGTCTGATGTTGAAGTCCAAAAGGCACCACAGTGGCTGTGAGCATCTTTTATTTACAGTCTTGTCCACATTGTTGTTATAGTTAAAATGTTTTGGGGCTCTTTATTAAATGTATTGGCCTCACAGTAGGCAGGTCTATAGAAACATGCTGCCTCCATATTAATGTTCAAAGTAAATGCACAGCAGTTATTTCTTAGAAGCACTAAAAGGATTCCAGAGAATGAAACATTAGTTGGCAGTTCAAACCTTGCCTGTGCAGCACCGTGTGTGGCAGAAGATGTGTGTTGCAGTTCTGGGGGATTACAATAGTGCACACTGTTCACGGTCCAACAGTGTCCTCAGCAGAGCGCTCGAGTGGTGTCCCTCTGCTCTTCCTGTCAGGCCTCTGTGTGTTTGCTTTTTCACAAGTTGATGTTTTGCTGCTTTGTAGACAAGTTCAAAAGGTAGTGCGAGGTATGAAGCTGAAATTGGTTCGTGCATTAAAGATAATCACTGGCAGAGACGAAATCTAAAGCAGATTTTTCAGTTTTGCTTCTGGTCGCTCTGTGGAGATTATAACACTGTGCACACTGGGTTTTACTGCGTGTATCCAGCGGTATTGTAAATGAGGTTTCTGCGCCTGTTTTTCTAACTGGCCTTGTTGACACATCAGTGTGCTGCCACACAAATGCAGACCTGATTGGGACCATGAGTGTTCCAGTGCATTTCAAGCGTCTTGACAGACTTCAGGGTTAAGATGTTCTGAATTAGATTTGAATTACAACCACTAAATGCCCCTGTCAAAGCTAATTACAGCTGACACTGCCCATGTGTGTTTAGTTGACTCGCTCTTATAGGAGAGGCACAGAGCTTAAACAAAGAAATATTACAAAGGAATCGCCCCAGAAACAGTCACAGTGTAAAGGGTAATAGGGAGGCATTTCTCAGCTCACAACGCTAATCCACACTCAGCCTCTGGCCCACAAAAAAACTGCAGTGGAGGTAAGATTTCTTTATCGAGAACAACAACACTGTGTTCTTTTTCATTCGCTCCATCAGTTTAAGTAATCACAAATCTATCAGTCGAGCAGGTCACATCGTTTCCACTACGAATCCAGCTATGAGAGGTTAGCATAGAGATTTATACGTAACACTCACATGGAGGGCTTTTCAAGATGCAGCTCAGTGTTGCTCTGTGACTGCAGATGTTTAAGCTCAGTCTTCCTGACACAGTAATTGCCCGGCGAGGCGAGGTATCCTTAAACAACGGTCAGCGTCACTGAGAAAAATGAAAGGACGGTGAAATAAATTAAAATTCTTGTGTGAAATGGTGAAAATAAACAGAATGCCTGAAATGGCACCACACAGTCCACAGAGAGGGACTCTGTGATTTCTCAAGGGTCAGACCGCTCAGAGCTGACGGCGTGTGGAAGCCGACTCTCTCTCACTTAACTGACAGCTCAGGTGTGAAACACACACACACACACACACACAGATGTGTACTTTTCAAAAACATCAAGGAAAACACTTGAACAGTTTTAAATTTTTATTTTGGGGAATTTTGAATCCAAAGGGTTGATTTTGGTTTCAATTAATTACACAATGAATATCAGCAAAGATTTAGTTTAATATTTAATTCAGACAATTTTCTGTACATTTTTTCAAAGAGGAATTCCTAATAATGTTTTCTGGCTTTGAATCGTTTTGGCAGTGCTGTATGAAGATGATATGATGCCTGCTGATCTGGCAGGCTTCGTTACAGTTTAAAGCTATAAACTTCCATTTACATTATATCAGTCGTGTGAGTGCTGGTTGATTCGGCCACATTTATGTTCATTATATTTTGTTTATAGTGGAGAATAAAATGTTAAATCACCTCTGTCTCTGCCAACAGAAATTTCAGAATGTTTTTTGAAACAGAATTAATGCCTTTACGCTCATTTCTGTACAAGCATGTTATTGTTTTCTCTCGAATATCGTTTTGGAGACCAGCGAGGTTTATTCATGTTTACAATGGCTCTCATGAGCTCTGATGTAATCCAACTCTAAAAAACAGGTCCAGCAACACCTCGTTACTCGCTGAGGTAGCCCTGCTTTTGCCTTTGCCCCCTGAACCCCTCAAGGTGCCCATTTCACCAACAGGACGCCCTGTTTTTCAGAGCCACCTCGGCACAGTTCAGCAGCCTGCCGCTGACCTGTGCAGCTACCTCCCTTTCTCTCTGTACATCGGTGTGCATTACATACAGCAAGTGCAAATTAGGTTACTGAATAATACTCACAGAGCTGGGCCTGTGGGTCTCCAGCCAGTGCTCATGCAGCATGTTTAAGGAAAACAGTTACAGAGCCATTATTATCAGGGGTGGGATTAGAGCGGGATTTGGCTGGCCATAAATATATCACAACTTCATTAAACATGGACAGCACTAGAGAGGAAAAATGAATGGGATGGGGGATTTGAGGGGGGTTGTACAGGGGCCTCTAAGATTGGTGTTTAAGATGGGGTGGTGAGGGTGGGGGTTTGGACAAGGCTTAGCTAATTCTCTTATTCTTGACTTGAAGGGGGGTTGATAAGAGCATTGCAAGGCATGAAAAGACTTTCCATCTGAAAGCACTTCATTAAAGGCCTCCCCATGCTGCAGCAGTGCCGCGGCTGCTCTGGGAGGGCATTAAACAGCTGAGAGTGCGAGCTGAGTGGCTGGAGCCAATTCAGCCCAAAGGGGAACCTTGATTTGGTCCATTTATGCCTCATCATTGGCTGCACGGGTCTCAGCTTACACCGCTGGAGGACACTCACCATCAGCCAAATTAGCTTTGATGCAGTCACAAACAACCTTTGGGAGTTTAGAAGGATTACTTTCTTTGACACAATTCAGACTGACAGCCACCAGAAGAAAAAAGTGCAAAAAGCAGATTGAAATGGAGCATTGTAAGGACAGGCAGATAGTATGCACTATCATAATAAGGAAACACTTTCATATTTCTAGTCACTTTTATACAATTTAAAGTCATATTAATGAATTCTGGAGACCAGCACTTAAAGTCAGGTACAGTGAATGTCTTTTGGTATTTGAGTTTTTTGTTTAAAACAGCTGCTGCTATTTTAAAGAGCAGTGTTTGTCAGTCTCCTGAATATATGAATCATCAATTGCCCACCTCCCCCTTCCCAGTGCTCTGCTTTTTCTATTCTCTTTCCACTCACCCCCCAACCAGAGGCAGACGGCTGCCCCTCCCTGGACCTGCTTCTCCCAGAGGGTTCTTCTTTCCCACCATCGCCTTCATAGGGGATCTTCATAACCACAGCATCATCTGACTTTCTGTTGAACTGTGAAATAGTAACTGGTCTAGACTGTCCTTCTAGTTCTTTGTGTGTGAGAATCTATGTCCCATCATGCATTTCCCGACCCTTTATATTATGTAAAATTTTTCATTACGACTCCTTTAATGGATAACTTTCCATTTGAATTTTATCTGTACCCTGATGAAACGAAACATACAAAATCAAGGAACATACCGCCCAGAACACTGCTGGAACCTGGTTGACTTCTGTCAAAGGTCTCACAAATATACCGCTGCAAATCAACTCAGTGCTAAAGCTCTACTGGACCAGCACAAGTAGTTAGAGGAGGGAAAAAGCCTCCTTAATAACACTGTAATATTATACTCGGGCTCCTTATTTTCCTTTCAAAAAGTGCATGTGTCATTTTGGGCTCCCGCCTACAAATAGGAATTGAGGGTGTTGCACCACAATATTTCTATCTGGCTCATGAACAGTCACTCCAAATGGAGCCCAGGTTCCATCCCTCAGTCCCAAAATGGCATGGTTTTATAGAAGGAAAATATACAAGATGACTGTTTTGGATATCAGATTATCATCAAGCAGTAAAAGATCCCCTGGTATTTGGTTGGAGATTTTGGTATTAAATCTCTGCTTCAAAGTGGCTAATTATGCTAAGTCCTGATTTCATGGTCACAGCTGTACCACATTACCAATCACAACACAGCTCGGTGTCAACTGTTTCTGTCTCTGGATGAGGAGACATTGTGGCTTATCTCTGCTGGTATTGATGTCACTGAAGCCATCTGGACATATACATGCATCAGTCACCACAGCCAAGATTCAAAGACCGAGGCTTTGTCTTAAGTTTTTATAGTTGAGGTAAAAATTTGCTAAGTATTGCTCATCACCTCATTTTATCCCTGTCTTTTCATGGTCCATTTCTTGACTCACTCACACTGTAGGTAACATGTCAGACTTGATAAACAGTGGGAGCATTACTATGGGCTTATATACATTTGCTATTTCATTCGTTGGCTGCAGGAGCGATGTGAATGTGTCCAGCTGAACTTCCTGTAGCCTATCGGGAACATGAAATTTTGAGACCTCTACATCATCAGAGGTCTCAAACATGATGTATACAGTCACATGCATTGTTACTGTGAGCAAAAAATTGCACAGTTCAGGCTTTATGAGGTTTAAACATCTCATCACAAAGAGCCTACTCTAGTGTTCATTGCATTCCATGGTAATAGACTGATCAGGCATAACATTATGGGAGCAAGTGAACATTTTGTCCTCAAAGTTGACGTGTTAGAAGCAGGAAAATTCAGTAAGTGTAAGGATTTAAGCGAGTTCGACAAGGATCAAATTGCTGGAAGACTGGGTCAGAGCATCTCCAAAACTGGAGCTGTTGTGGGGTCTTTAAGGTCTGTAGTGGTCAGTATCTGTCAAAAGTGATCCAAGGAAGGCACAGTGGTGAACAAGCAGCAAAGCTGTGGGCAGCCAAGATTCATGATGCACTTTGGGAGCGATGGCTGGCCCATGTGGTTCAGTCCAACAGGTGAGCTACTGTAGCTCAAACTGCCGAAAAGGTTAATGCTGGTTCTGATAGAAAGGTATCAGGATAAAAACAGGGAAACAGTTCATGCACATCCTCACTACCATGTGGGCAGGTGCAGAGCTGGTAAAACACAGTAAAGAATTAACAGTTCACACACAGCAGAATTCCAATACTCTTATTTACAGAGGGTGGGCAGAAAAGTTCATAGGCTGACTTCGAAGGAGTTGCTATCATACAGTAATTACATTTAGCATGCCTTTAAACTCAACCTTTACTGATGCCTTTTCAGATAAATCCACACTGAATACAGAACTGAGGACTTGGAAAAGTAGTCCTAGAGACATTTTGTGAAAATGGATCAAATTTGGCACCGTGGTTTTATCAAATATCTGCAGAAAAAGAGTTTAGCCCCCAAGGACATTCATGCTGAGCATGGTTGCTACATTAGGGGATGAGGCTCCAGCTTTATCAGCTGTGCAAAAGTGAGCAGCTGAATTCAAGAGGGGTGGGGAGAGCCTTTGAAGATTCAATTCAATTCAATCCAATTTTCTTGATATAGCACCAAATCACAACAGTCGCCTCAGGGCGCTTTATACTGTAATGTAAAGACTCTACAGTAACCAAGGTCCGGATGTCCTGCCACAGTCACCACCCAAGAAAACACTGACCGTGTTCACCATATGGTGATGGATGACAGACGTTTAACTGTTAATCAGACAGCTAATGCAGTAGGCGTCACCCGTGAATGAGTTGAGAACATTCTTCATAATGAACTTCAACTTTGACAAATGTCAAAGGTTTCCACTCGGTGGGTGCCGCAACTTTTGATTCCTGATCAAAAGCCCACCAGGGTGGTAAATGGACCAGTTCTTATATAGCACTTTTCTACTCTAACGGAGCACTCAAAGCGCTAACACAACACGTTTGCATTCACCTCTATATGTAGTTAAGCTAAGTGCTTACTATCTAACATTCACACTCCAAAACTTGTGTCAGAGAGCAATTTGGGGTTCAGTATCTTGCCCAAGGACACTTTGGCATGCAGCCCAGGTCAGTCAGGAATTGAACCGCCAACCTTCCAATTAGTTGGTGACCCACTCTACCTCCTGAGCCACAGCCACCCCATGTCATGTCACAGGCAAACTTGGCACTTTTTGAAGCAAATCCAGCCAGTTTCTTGAACATTTCCTCAAGATGAATGTTGGGTTCAGCACTTTGAGCCAGAGTCCATGCAGTGGAACACCCGTCTTCTCCCCCACCAAAGAAGGCCAAGGTGGTGTCATCGGCAGGGAAGGTGATGGTCTCCATCTTCTGGGATGCAAAGGGCAGTGTGTTCATCGACTACCTTCAGAAAGGCCATACTATCAGTGGAAAAAACTATGTCAACTTGCTGAGGGAGCTGCAAAAAGCAATCAAGTCAAAACGGCATGGAAAATTGATGAAGGGGCTCCTGTTTCACCAGGACAATGCTCCTGCGCACAAGTCCGTGGTTACAATGGCTGCTGTGCATGACTGTGGCTTTGAGCTGGTTGATCACCCTCCATATTCTCCTGATTTGGCACCATCCAACTATTTTCCAACTATTTTCTGTTCCCCAACATGAACAAACACTTGGCTGGGAAGCAGTATCGGACTGATCATGAGGTCATCTCTGCTGTTGAGATGAGAGCTTCTATAACACGGGAATCCAAGCACTGCAACACTGACGGAAGTGTGTGGACCACAGAGGAGACTATGTTGAAAAATAAAACACATATGAGCAAGTTCAACCATTGCATCGTGGTCAGCCTGTGAACTTCTCAGCCCACCCTTGTATTGCATCTAGTAGTATATGATGTTTTGAGGAGAAGAGGAAGGGAAGGTGACATTAACACTCTGCTTTTACACTGTGAACCTTTTTGGAGTTACACTGTTGATGCTTTGGCTCCTAAAGGTCTCAATGAAGAAATGGACATTTGTCCCTATGATCCCTCGCTTTCAGCTGTAGATCATATCATGTTTAGTATAACTACTGCATCTAAAAATATGGGCACATTTATTAAAAAAAAAAAAAAGCAGGACCAAAGCAAAATTTGAAATGGCAGCAAATCAATCACAACAATGCAAATGTATCAATAGGTAGTAAAATCAAGTATAAAATTTGTCTCCTCATTAAATCTGATAACTTTGCTGTAGACCACTATGCGTATATCCCTCCCACCACCTACAGTCAATAGATTCACATAGCTTAGTGCTTGGAGTGCTTTTGTAAAATTAGCATGACTTCTTCTGATGTCTACAATTTAAAAAAGAAAAAAAATTGTGTTGCTGAGTGCACATTCTGGTCTAAGCCGTCTCCCATCCACGTTTCCAGCTCTTCTGGTGGGACACAGAGGTGTTCTCAAGCCAGCTGAGATGCATAATCTCTCCAGCATGTCCTGGGTCTTACCCTCCTTCCAGTGGGACATGCCCAAAATGCCTCACTTAGGAGGTGTCCAGGAAGCATCCTAGTTGGATGCCCAAACCACCTCAGCTGGCTCCTTATAATTTGGAGGTGTATCTGCTCTACTTTGAGCCTCTCCTGAGTGACTGAGCTCAAAATCTCCCATCTATAATTAGTTTAATTTCCTCAAAGTTAGATTGTCTGTTAAACAAGATAGCTCATTGTGTAAACAGGCACACACCAAGACAAAATCTTCAAATGTCAGTGCCATCCCTCTGTCCTGTGGTGTTATGATACACATAATAGTAAGAGAAAGTAGCTTCTAATGATAACTGTCTAATTTAAAGAGACACACCAACTGCTGTGTGTCCAAAATGCAACGCACACAACAATCATTCAGCTTAGTAGACATAATCAAGCTAATATCTTCATCTTCACTTACTAATGACTAATACTCATAGGCTAACATAGTGGAAATACTAATCATAGGGTGGAAGTAATTTTAATGTTTTATTCTGAGTGTTTTATTAGTTTGTTTTTTATAGTTTTATATTTGAGGTTTGCATGCTTTATTTTGAAAAGTTAGTATTATTTCCTACCCACATCTTCCCACTCAAGGAAATCATCATCTGCTCAGTCACCCAGTATAACAAGTGGGAGGTCAACACAGTCAAGAGTGTGGGTCACTCTCGACTGTACAGGGTCATAACAGAGCAAGGGGTGAGCGGCAAAATGGACATTACTGATGATCAGCGAGGAAGCCTGGGACTAGCTATGGAGTTGTGTCTGTGGAACTGGTGTCGGCTGCAGAGGAGCTGGTCCCAGTCCCTGCCTGAGGAGTGGGTCCCAGTCCCTGCCTGGGTTTTATACTCCTTAGCGCCCCCCCCCCTTTTTTTTCAATTGCTCTCCACCCCAATGGAAAAGGACCTCTGTCTTGTCCTCCCTTTCCCTTTTTACACTAGGTTCAGCATCACTCAGCTGGGCTTGGCTGGGGCTGGATGCCATTTTGGTAACTGTAATAAAGTGAGGTGCATGCCTTTCAGCATTTGGTAGACTGCAAACTGTCAGTCATGCAGAACATCAAGCAAAATACAACTGCTAGCTAAACCCAAAGCTGTTCTGGTGACTAGATGATAACAACAGCCCAGTAATCTTCTTCTCATTGCCATTTTGGTTTCTGAGGAACATTGAAAACCACATGCCTGGGCAGGTGTAGATGCTATACTGTTTCTATGCATGTATGGAGTGTATGGACACTCATTGTAAGAGCCACTTTATAAGAAGTTGATCTGAAGTTTGGTTAAGGTTTATTACTCATTTCTAGCTCCTGAATAATCAAACACGGTGCATAAAGATTTGTGAATGTGCATTTGAATGTTGTTAATGCTGCTCCTTTTAATGTAACAAGTGACGTTATATGTGGGAAGGGTTTTTGGAGGGCTGCATTAAGCATGGGAGCATACAGTTTTTCTACCATGTGACTATGTTGTGATTATTACAAAATAAATGTCTGAAGTCTGAAAAACTTCTACTGTCATACGCGTCAGGATTAAGTTACTGTGCTTGCAGCCCAGAAGTGGCATGGAAAAGACTGAGGAAACACCGCTACACTCATAGTTCATTCATAGTAATTGGTGTCTGCTAACTTCTGCTTTACCACACCTGTGCCTCATTCTTTTTTCCCTAGAGTCTTTCTTTTCAGAAGCTCAGTGTTGTTTCAGCTTAAATCACACACTCTTTACATTGCTACAAATACAGGTGGTAGTAGACAGCTGTCAACTTGGCAAACCCGGTGTCTGAAGTTGGCAAGAAACTGTGTCGTGCAGCCTCCTCCAGTCTGTCTCCTGGGACTGCCTTTTCCACTAGCTCAGGAGGTAGATCAGGTCACCTACTGATTGGAAACTCAGCGGTTTGATTCATGCCTGCTCCGGGCTGCATGCCAAAGTATCCTCGGGTAAGATACTGAACCCCAAGTTGAGGAGTATGAATGTGTGTGAATTTTAGAAGAGTAGAAAAGCGCTATACAAGAACTAGTCCATTTACCATTCACTGTTGCCCTCTAGCTATGTAATGATCAGTCATGCTAAGGAGTACTGGTAGCCCCCTACCACTAGCCACAGGGGACCTACAAGCCAGTGTACTACTAGTTCCAGTCCTAAGCCTGGACAAATGGGAGCGTTGCACCAGGAAGGAAACCGGGTGTAAAATCTTTGCTAAATTAAACATACAGATCATCAAGAATGAGATTTCCATACCAGACCATCAGTTGGGGCACAGTTGGGAAGTTGTTGTCTTGTTCTGAGACAGCGAGAGAGAAGAAAAGGCATTTAATGGACATTAAGTTGAAGGAGAACAGAGGTGATTAAGAGGTGTTTGGTATTATAGTGGGTAAAGACCCTACAATAACACAGAGAAAACCCAACAGTCAAAATGACCCCCTATGAGCAAGCATTTGGCAACAGTGGGAAGGAAAAACTCCCTTTTAACAGGAAGAAACCTCCAGCAGAACCAGGCTGAGGGAGGGGCAGTCATCTGCTGTGACTACTTGGGGCTGAGGGGTTATGACCCCCCCCCCAATAATCTGATCCAATTACTATACCCCCCCCCCGCAAATAAAGTCACATCATTTCAATTTACAAAAACCATCTTACATGAATAACATGTTAATTTTCTTTATTCATTATCAACTTTGGGTAAAATACTAGAATGTTTAATCATTTGGTAATGTAACCCCCCTATCCCCACAAAAACTTGGTATTGATCGGTTCAAATCATTCACAAATAACAAAGAACAAATACACCAACACCTTTCTTTTTACTTGCACAAGGCGGATAAACCTCGTCCTCTGAGCTCAGCTCCCGAACCAAGGGAAGTGACCTCTCACTGAACAAAGAGGAAGTGGTCTCCTGAGCGTCAGCTTCCTTGCAGCAGTTTTTTTCCAGACTTTCACAGTAAAATCACGTGGGTTACATAAAACTCAGTTTACAGCATGTAATAAACAGCATTCTTGGCTCTTTCCTTACCATATATGGTAAAAACATCCTGTGGAATGTGTGTATACGTTACATGGTGTACATGATATACATGAAAGTCTGTGTCTTATACGCATCTTATATGTGTGAATGTGTATGTATGTTATATGTGTATATGTATAAATGTGTTTCTTGCAGACTTCAAAAATAAAACAACAATGTAATGTAAACTTATCAAAACAGAAGATATGATAATTCAATGTAAACCGAAGAATGATTACACAATAATTCTAACAGTATCACTCAACCCGCTTTCTCTACCAAGCGGCAGCGTTCACCATTTGCTTGCGGAAGCAGCTGCTGGGGAGTGGGTGTAGATCGAAAAAATGAAAAGAGCACCAAAAAGTGGACAACCAACAATTTTTCATTGTTTGTTGACAACACCCCCTTGTAAAAAGCGGAAAAATCAAAATGAGGTAAATGTATATGTATTGTTAGCTGATGATTTAATAACTATGCGACATAGTTAGATACAGAGTAAATACAAATAAAGTTAAATAAATACATAGTAAAAGCATTATAATGTATTTCTATTACGCTTAACCCAAAATCTCCTGAATGCTTTTAGAAAAGTGAATGATTTAATAAATAAATAGGCAGAGCGTTTAATCCCCCCAGTGTTGGACCCAAAGTTACACCCTTGGCTAGATGACTGGGATTGTACAGCTGAAGTGGTGAGGGAAACAGCCAAGAAGGTGTTCTGGACACAGGAAAACAGACAAGGAGACTTAGTGGTGGAATGAGGACGAGCAAGAAAGTATTCAAAGGAAGAGGTTGGCAAAGAAGTGGGATAGTCAGGAAGATGAAAAAAGTAGACTGGAGTGCTGGGAGGCTAGGCTAGGTGGCAAAGTAGAAAAGGACTTGATTGGCTAGGCAGCGAGATCAAGATGGAAAGGATGTACATCAGGTTAGGGTGATTTAGGATGGAGATGGAAATGTGCTAACAAGTGAAGAGAATATGTTGAGAAGATGGAAGAAGGTGGGGTGTGTGCTACGAGTGACAGATGGGTGGGAGCAGCTGTGAGCCCCTTCTTGTTTGCAGTGGTGATGGACAGGCTGACAGACCTGTTTGCAGATGATGTGATCTGATGAGATGGAAGAGAGCCTGGAGAGGTGGACAGCTTTAAATTTCCACTTTATCAAATGCCACCAAGCAGTCCTTATCTTTAAATCTAACCTCTCTTCTTCCTCTCCTGTCCTGTCTTTCTTCCATATTTCTCATCTCTGAGTGAACTTGTGTCTCATTGTTTTCTCCCTGGGAAATACAGCAGCTGCACCTTTGGTGAACTGCCACCTCCGACACGAGGACTGACACACACACAGTGTTCTGCTTTGTATATTGGACTGCAAATTGCACTATATGCATATGACACTTTACATAAGACTGTTTACAATAATGCACTGCTGTACCACTACACAAGCATTCACTGCAACTGCCTCTATACAATCTACCTTATGTGTATAAGTTGTGTATTTTGTATTTTTTATATATTGTCATATTTATTATTATTGAGCCGGAGCAGAAGAAGTGCAGAATAAGAATTTCATTGTTCAGTGTAACTGACTGTTTACTGTGCACATGACAATAAAACACTCTCGAATCATGAATCTAGTAAACACACTGTGTGTCATAGCGGGCGGTGTGATCGGCAGAGATGGACCCAGAAGGAGGACTCTGAAAACAGATGCAACTTAAAAAGTGTTTATTGAGTAACACAAACACCAAAATACAAAACTCCTCTTGGGAGCCAGGCAAGGAGCATAATCCACAACGAGACGAGACAAGAACACACCACCATGACAAAACCAACGACATGACAACAAGCAGAAGAAAACACAGGACTTAAATACACCAGGGGATAATGAGGGGAGTGGAAACAGCTGAGGAGCACAGCTGAACATAATTACATTGACGAGACAGGGGTAAGCAAAACTGAACACAGCACACAGGGATCAGATGACTATCAAAATAAAACAGGAAATGAGACGAGGGAACAAAGACGCAGACCTGACACAGAATACTGGGAAACTAGAAATCAAAACACAACCATGAACAGAAACAAAAGAAATGCAAAGGAAAACATGATTCAAAAAACAAATCATAAACCAAAACACTGGGTAAAAGGACCCAGGACCATGACACTGTGTGACAAAGTGTACAGAAACTGTGTGTTTGTTCAGCTGGTAAAAACAATGCTTCTGAAATTACCTGTCACTTAAAAAAACATTGCTTGTTCTTCCTCTGCAGCACTAACTAAATGCTGAAGTACCGTGACCACAACATACAGATATCTGCAGTGTTCTAGATTGTTCCGGCCCACTTTAGCCCCCAGGTATAACACTATAAAAGATTCATAAATTATATATTCCATGTCCCAATAGCTAGTCTCGAAAGCCGGGAATCCTGGGATCACTGGGACACACAAACCCCTCCACCACGATAAGGTGGCGATTCATGGATTCCTCCACATTGAGAGGAGCCAATTGAGGTGGCTCAGGCATCTGATTAGGATGCTTCCTGGCCGCCTCATGGGCGAGGTGTTCCGGGCATGTCCCACCGGGAGGAGGCCCCGTGGTCGACCCAGGACACGCTGGGGAGATTATATCTCTCAGCTGGCCTGGGAACGCCTTGGGGTCCCTCCAGATGAGCTGGTGGAGGTGGCTGGAGAGAGGGAAGCCTCGGCTTCTCTGCTTAGGCTCCTGACCCCGCGACCGGGCCCAGATAAGCGGAAGAGAATGGATGGATGGATAAATTATATATTATGTTTCATCTGTTTGTATCAATGAGCTCTGGTAATGGATACACCAATAGAATTGTCTTTTATGTGTTACTCTTCTCTCCATTTAGTTCAAAGTTCCCTTAGATCTGTTAAACCTAAAGCAACGAGCCTGTTCGAAACTATAATACCTGAAAATTCTACTTAAGTACAGTAAGGAAGTACAAATACTTTGTTACGGTGAGGGTATGCTCTTGAGAGAAGATGGATAAAAGTCAGTAGAAGCACGAAAAAATACATGTGAGCAAATGCAAAGGGAACAAGTGACACAGTGCAGCTATAAGGAATAGAGATGGTGAAGTAGATGAGTTTAAATACCTGGGGTCAACAGTACAAAGCAGACAGTGCACAAGAGAGGTGAGGAAGAGACTGCAGGCAGGGTGGAGTGGGTGGAGATGGAGTCCCAGAAGTGATTGAGCAAACACTTGTCAACAGTGGGAAGGAAAAACTCCCTTTTAACAGGAAGAAACCTCCAGCAGAACCAGGCTCAGGGAGGGGCAGTCATCTGCTGTGACCGGTTGGGGCTGAGGGGAGAGAGACAGGACAAAAGACACACTGTGGAAGAGATTAACTTAGGATTGAATACAGAGTGGCGTGTAAACAGAGTGAAAAGAAGTGAATAAAAAAGAAATACTCAGTGCATCATGGGAACACCCCCAACCCACCCCCAGCATAACTCAGACTGTAGAGCAGGTCATCCACTAATTGGAAAGTTGGTGGTTCAATTCCTGGCTGCTCCAGTAGTCTTAAAAATAGAGAGGGTGTCTGTCTCCCGAATCCAAGCTGGGAGCTGGTTCCACAGAAGAGGGGCCTGAAAGCTGAAGGCTCTGCCTCCCATTCTACTCTGAAGTATCCTAGGAACCACAAGTAAGCCAGCAGTCTGAGAGCGAAGTGCTCTATTGGGGTGATATGGGATGGGGCCTGATTATTCAAGACCTTGTATGTTAGGAGAATTTTAAATTCAATTCACAACTATAATCAGTTTGAAAAACATGCCGTGGATTTGCATGAAATGCATTTAAAGATTACCTTGAAATTTGAATATACGTCAGATAATGAAGTCTGCACCATGAGAAGTCTGCAGTGGGCAACAAGAGGTGCTGGCAGCAGCAGAACCTCAGGAAGCTTGTGGTGTCCTGCATTCCCAAAAGTGGACTGGATAAGAGATCCTCAATATTCCAGATGTTTACCACTTCTGGATTAATCTTGTTCAACAAAAGCTCTTTCCATCATTATTATTTCATCAAGCTGAACTAAACTGAGTGAAATTGGATTGCAAGTAAAAAGGGTGACTTGATTTATAACATGACAGAACAAGACCTTTGTAGTAAAAATGAATGCAAATATATAATAATAATCCATCCTCTTCCACTTATCCTGTTCAGGGTCGCAGGGGGCTGGAGCCTATCCCAGCTATCATAGGACGAGAGGCAGGGTACACCCTGTACAGGTCGCCAGCCTGTCGCAGAGCCGTCACAGAGACACAGATAGTTTGCATGTTCTCCCCGTGTCTGCGTGGGTTTCCTCCCACAGTCCAAAGACATGCACTTAGTGGGGTTAGGTTAAGTGGTCACTCTAAATTGCCCATAGGTGTGAATGTGAGTCAATGAGGTTGTCTGTCTCTCTGTGTTAGCCCTGCGACAGGAGTACCCTGCCTTTTGCCCTATGTCAGCTGGGATAGGCTCCAGCACCCCCGTGACCCTGAACAGGATAAGCAGAAGTGACTGGATGGATAATAATAATAATGATAATAATAATAATAACAGCTTCTGAAAACAAGATCATCAAGATAAGAATAGTTGTTTCATCAGATCTCATGGATTACCTGACAGGCTGCAGTATGTGAGAATGGACAGAGCGGTGCTCAGAGGACTCTGCTGTCTCCATTTCTGTGCACCTTGTACACCTCAGACTTTCACTACAGATCCAGGTCATACCCCCCACAGAAGTACAGAAATGCAATACAATTCTGCAGCGGGTGGGTATTTAGTATTGATACATCCAGCAGTATTACTGTTACATGAACTGCTGTAAAAAAAAAAACTTCCCAAACCTGATATAAATAAAGTATCTTTCAGTCATAGTCATCAAGTGCGGCGTGGCAGCGAGTCCTGTCACACTCATTTTTTGAGCTCAAGCAGCTTTCGTGCACTCAGATACTTATGAAGTGATGTCAGTCAGTTCTGTTATGTTTTAGTGCTTAGGCCATAAACTGTACACAAAGTTCTCTTCTTTTGTTCCTCTCACTGTGTTCTCTCCTTCCTTTCCTGATTTTATATCCTCCTCTGAAGTTGTAGACTCATTTTATTGAGAAGCACTACCAAAACAAATTAAAACCCTTATGAAAAATGCATCTACTCCTATTAAAGGATTGGTGCTTTGAGCTGTGTACCAAAAAGCAAGACACCCTCATGGAAGAAAAACTTCTTCTGATATCATTAATGATTTCTGGCAAATGGAGATTTGACATCAGTCTCATATCTGAGCCGATAAAATGTCTTCTCGAATGAATACTCTTGTGGGTGGAGATCAAATTTTATTTTTCCCTGGTGTTTGAATGAGTGCACAATTAGCTGAAATGCAGTGAGTGAAATGTAGTGACAGGCTGTGATCTGAGAAAACGAAGCCAGAGCCTACACCAAAGCTGATATGGTTTTGATATATTATTATCTGTATAATAAGTTTTTTCCAAGAAGAGTTGACTTTACAAATGATAACACACACTTCTGATGGTGTGAGTACCTCTTTCCATCAGCCAACCTAATATCATACTTTTACACTGTGATTCACCCCCTCTAGTTCAGCTAGGCTCATATCATATTTAAAGTCACTCTGATTTAGTCCCCCCGTTGATGGCATATTTCTCATTTATGTTAAATCAAAGAGATGTGGTGTCAGACCTAACCACCGCTCATTACCATCATCGCAGGAGTACAGGGAGCAATTTACCTGTGGAGATGTGGTAATGCTGAATGAAAATAGGCCAAGCAGGAGCTGAAATGATGTTTCTAATTATGTAGCACCTCTCCCACTGCTCCCATGCTGCTCCCCAAGCCTCCAGTGCCCAGACTTCATTTCAATATTTGCGTCTCATCAGACAGAGATAAAGAGGAACAGCATTTGAAGGTTAGAGGTCCTCCTCCAGCCTTCAAATACTGCTTTGGCAGAGAGTGCTGAGTGTCCCCATGCAGCGTCATCCACACAAACAAACAGCAGCAATCACAGTATCATGGAAAGTTGACATTGCGTTAATTATCCGCCTAAGCAGGCGCTGCCAGGTCTTTTTCCTATTTGCTAACACTGACTAAGGCTTCAATCAGCAGCTTGATTCTCATTTACTTCTAGTTTGCACGAGTTTTTATTATGGATGCAAAAGGTGCTTCATACAACAGCAGCTGAAGCCGAAGCTGTAAAAATCCTCAGTTTCATTCCAAGCTCAACAATGAACTTTTATCAAAGTTAAGAGACATACACAGAGCGGCGTCTGCAGGACAGTGATCCAACTTATATCATTAACAGCTGAGCATTAACCAGATAGCTGGGATTTATTGCTGTTTCATTTACACTGTGCGTTAAAGACCTTACAATGCTGAAGAAAAAAACTAACAATCAGCTGATCCTTTATGGGTGAAACCTTCGGGGTGGCTGTGGCTCAGGAGGTAAAGCAGGGCATCCACTAACTGGACGGTTGGTAGATCAATTCCTGGCTGCTCCAGTCTACATGCCAAAGTGTCCTTGGCCAAGACACTGAACCCTGAGTTACTCTCTGATGTGTTCAGTGGACAGTGAATGTTA
The DNA here is from genome assembly GCA_024447675.2 of Pterophyllum scalare. Classification (NCBI taxonomy): domain Eukaryota; kingdom Metazoa; phylum Chordata; class Actinopteri; order Cichliformes; family Cichlidae; genus Pterophyllum; species Pterophyllum scalare. The sequence goes on from JAMQGT020014082.1 coordinate 141,910, forward strand.
GATGGAAAGCACTTAGGTGTAGAAAAAACACATGGGTGAATGGGGCATGTTGTATAAAGTGCTTTGAGTGCTTGTGCTGAGTAGAAATGCATTATGTAAGAACCAGTCCATCAGTGGGAAGGAAAAAGTCCCTTTAAGAGGAAGAAACCCCAGCAGAGCCTGGCTCAGGGAGGGGCAGCCATCTGCCTTGACTGTTGGGGGGTGATAGGAGTAAGAGAGAGCTGGCTGAACTTTTTGATGTCACCAGTGTGCTTGAAAAAGCATGCAACAGGGCCATGTTTGGCACTGTGTGGCATTACCTCATCTCTTAAACAGCAAGCTTCTTTTACCAGTAAGTTTCAGAACATTGTTCAAAGACGGCGATGAGAGTTTGGGTCCTCCGAGAAATGTTGGTATATTTTCCAAAGTTGTAAATTCCCTTCATATACTGTAACTTCACAACAACAGTTGCTTCAAGGCGCTTTATAACATAAGAGAAAGAAAACCCCAACAATCAGATGACCCCCTATTAGCAGCACTTGGTGACAGTGGGGAGGAAAAACTCTTTAACAAAAAAAAAGAAACTTCCAGCAAAACTGGACTTAGAGAGGGGCAGTTATCTGCAACTGGTTGGAAGTGAGAGGAAAGTGAAATAAGGAGAGCATGGAAAATACACAGTTACTACTGGTTTCCACCAGTGATGTGGTGGGAGAGGAGCTGGACTCGCTGATGGCAGTGTCAGAGAGGAGGATGCTGTCTAAGCTGCAGGCCACTATGGACAATGGCTCCCACCCACTCTACAACACAGTGATGAGACACAGGAGCACATTCAGGGCAAGACTCATTACACCAAAATGCACCACAGAGCGCCACAGGAGGTCAATCCTACCTGTGGCCATCAGACTTTATAACTCCTCCCTAAATAGGTGACACTACGATGCACCAGTGTAATTTATTATGTGCACATATAGAGACAGTATGTTCCAGTTTTATATCATTATCAGTCACTGCCTTAATTGTTGTGCAGGTGTATATATTTCAAATTGATCTTTTTGGTTTTATATTTTCTGTGTTTTAGTTTTAATTTATTTAAATTATTGGTGTTTCCACCGCGTTTCTGTGAACTGCCGCGCAGCCAGTGGGAGAGAGTAGACAAATGTTAATGACATGCAGTAGTGGCATATAAACATATGAGGTGTGAAAAGACTAGAGTGGAGGAGAAAGGCTCAGTGCACTATGGGAGGGTTCAGGGCCCCATAATCCAGCCCTGACTATAAGCTTTATCAAAAAGGAAAGTTTTAAGCCTAATCTTAAAAATAGAGAGGGTGTCTGTCCCTGAATCCAAGCTGGGAGCTGGTTCCACAGAAGAGGGGCCTGAAAGCTGAAGGCTCTGCCTCCCAGTCTACATTTAGTAATTCTAGGAAACACAAGTAAGCCAGCAGTCTGAGAGAGCAGTGCTGTATTTATGTGCTCTACAGGCATCAGTCATATCAACAGACTGAAAGCACCTTTATACAGCGCACAGAGAAGCTTCTGATTGATTCCAGACTTCTAAATCAACTTTTACCTGGTCAGAACATGTACGGGTTGATACTAAGATCATTAAAATGTTCAAGTCTTATTGACTCCATTGCAAAATCTGACATTTTCTAACCAGAGTTGGCAGCAATCTTGAAAAATGGCCACCATGTTAAAATTTCAACTGGGTAATGGACTTTATGAAGAGTAATGAGGGGTCCTGATCAGTGAGGACTTTGTGAAGGAGTGCCATGACCAAGATGGTGCCTGTGTTTGTGGCCTTCCTGTCTCCAAGCAGAGCTGTGGAAGGCCGTTCATCAAAGAGCTGCTTCACTCTTATAGAGGCAGTGAAAGAGTCTAGGTCCTCTTATTTAGTAATCTCATTAGTCATAATAAGAATAATCCCAGGGTGCTATACTATCAACAACATTGTTTCTCATCCACCTCAGCATGCTCTTACTTTATGACAGTACTGTAACACATGTCTCAGTCACCTTTTGAATAAGGTGATGGACTTGAACTCTCCTTAAGTTCACAGAGTGATATACCTCATTCTCTCCTATCAGACTAAGTGACAGTTACAATAATAGGCAAGATGAAACCTTCCTCCTGTCCTGTTTAGGACTCTCACCACTATTGGTCCTTCATTGCTGTCTATCATTAACAGCTCACTGAGCCAGTCTAATGGTCTAGATGCTGAGGTGACTTCTCTACTACTTGTCCAACATCAGTGTCTGACCTCACAGATGTGCTTCTGGAAGGATGGTCAGAAATTCCCATAAACACTCCTAAACCTGTGGAAAGCCTTCCCAGAAGAGTTGAAGTTGTTATAGCTGCACAGGGTGGGCTCACATCATATTAAAGCCTAGAATAAACACCTTGAATAACCCTTCCTCTTTATATTTACTGTCTTCCCTTTTTACATAAAATTAAATACACTTTACACAAACACTCTGGAAGCTGGATCACTTGTGTGCATGTAGCGTCCAATAGCCTTACGCAAATAAAACCAGTGGATCAGGGTGGCTGTAGCTCAGAAGGTACAGCACCTCACTTATTAATCAGAAGGTTGCTGGTTGAATCCCTTACTCCCCCAGTATCCTTGGGCAAGCTACTGAACCCCAAGTTGCTCTCTGTGTTGACTCAAGTGTAGAGGAAAATGCTTCCATGAATGTGAATGAGGCATGTTGTAGAAAGTGCTTTGAGTGCTCGAGTAGAGAAGTCCTACGTAAGAACCAGTCAATACTCTGGAATTTACTATACAAACAACAGAATCTAGAAAAGGCCGATGTAGCAGTGGTCTCAAAGGACAAGTGATGTCTCTAAACTACTACTTGGAGCAGCAGATTTTTTCCCAGCTGCTGAAATGGAGCATGACAGAAAAAGTTTGAGGATCATGGATGGACGGCTTTAGCATCAACAAAAAGGAGTTCTAGCTGAATTCCATGATTGTTATATTGGAATAATTGAACTGATGCTGTAATCATACACAAGTAAAACAATTGTATGTATGTAGTGTGTAGTGTGACGACTAACATCAGAAGCTCTGATGGCTTCTGATGTTAGTCCAAAAAGGGAACTGAAGTGGACAGATGCAGAGCTCATCTTGTCTGGAAAATGAGACGTCGCCCAAACTGCAAAGATTTCGGTAGATTTGAAACTCGATCCAGTCTTTTTTAAAACTGTCGTTTTACACACACGCACGCATACGGTGTATGGATATACTGTAAGCTGAATGCAATTAGGGTCAGAACTGTTGTGAACGGGGGTGGGTGGTGGGATCAGGAGGTTCCAGAGTGGGAACGAGCAGGCTTAATGGTGACTTATTGCCTGTGCTCATAATGTGCAGACTGCTGCTGTGTCACATGAGCCATTTATTCTGTGTTGTAAAAACAAAGGAGACCATGAATAAATATGCAAGTGGAAGGAAGAGGAGGGAGAGCTTGCCTGCATTGTTTTCCCTCGACAAGAAGAAAAAAGGGATTTTTCCTGCAGCCTGCTGCAGTGCTACAGTCTGTCACTCTCTACAGCCTATACAGTTCACCCCCCCAACCTCACCACATCTTGTAAATTTTATGCTCTGAAAGCCCCGGGGCAATCTCATACGAGCAGAGGCAGTTTGTCCCTGGGCCCCGACTCACAAACGCATCTAAACTTGTGGACTAAAATCAAAATAACAGTAACATATAGAAATATGATGCTAAAAGCAAACCTGCTGGAACACTTCGACTAATGAGGTTAATCAGTAACAATACTGGCTATAAAAAGAGTATCTCAGAGAGTCGGGGTCTTCCAGAACTAAAGATGGGGAGGGGTGCACCACTCTGCAAAAAGGACTGTTCGGAAAAATAGTTCAACAATGTAAGAAAATGGTTCTTGACATAAAACCATAAGAATAAAGCAAATAAACCACCAGGCTGTAAGAGTGCACTGTTTAAAAAAGAATAACATCAGCTGACTTCTTTTCTAATTTCTCATCTTGACTCTAAAATAGTTCCAAAATAAAAGCTGTGCCTCCACTGAAGATGTAATGTTGCTGTCAGCTGGGCATCCTCTGCGTCTGCTCGTGGAAAGCATGCGACAGCTGCTTAATCCTTTTAATGATTAGAACTACAATCCAAAAACACTGGCATGATGTCTGAAATGTAAATAAAAACAATGCAGTGATTTGTAAATCTCATAAGAACACATTATAATAGAACACAGAAAACATTAGAAAATGCATAATTTTAAGGGAAAAAATGGGATCATTTTGAATTTGCTGCCAGCAGCAAGTATCAGAAAGTTGGAACAGGGACAACGAGCTGAAGGGTTCCTCTCTTTAGTCTGGAGAATTTAATGTCCAAGTTTTCCAAGAAGAATCTCAAATTTGGATTTGTCAGACAATAGAATATTTTTCTACTGTGGCCCAGAGAGGACAGCAGTGTTTCTGCATCATGTTCATATTTGGCTTCTTCTCTGCATGATGGAGCTTTAACTGCATCTGTGAGTGGCACAGTGAGCTGTGCTCACAGACACTGATTTCTGGAAGTGTTGCTGAGCCGATGCAGTCACTTCCATGACAGAGCCATGCCTGGTTTTTAATGCAGTGCTGCCTGAGGGCCCAAAGGTCATCGGCATCCAATGCGGACTTTTGGCCTGGTCGCTTGTGCGGTCTCCGAATCTTTGGATGATACCATGTACTGTAGATGATGAGACATTCAAAGTCTGTACAATTTTACATTGAGGAACATTATTCAAATTATTTTTGTTGCTAAATGATTGTGAACAAAAATCTGTCAATGAAATGCCAGAAAGGCTCCAGGAGGATTTTCCATTTTCTTTTTGAAAAATGAAAAATGAAAATGAAAATGCTGTTAAGAGCATGACAAAGCAAAAGGTGGCAACATAAACCTGACTGTATGGAGGTACTGGCCAATCACAAGCCTACAATAAGAGCATATGGTCTGGTGCACACGAAGATCTTTGTTTTCTTTGTCAACACATGAATGCAGACGCAGAGTTTCTGAAAAGCTTAATGCTGAAAGGAGTTTTTACAGACACCTAAAATGCTGTTTAGGTTTTGAGGAAAGAAAACAAAGCTGCTGTGCATGTGTGGAGACGGCCTAAAAAACTAAGACATTTGCTTTCTTCATCTGCACTAACAGTGCAGTTTTTATCATCATACAACCTTGAGTGTTATGATTTAGTGCTATACAGATACCCATTTTGATGGGGAGGATAATATCACTGTTTTAATCATGCTTGAGGAAACGGTTTACAGTTTACATACTCTTGTGCGTTCACTTCCTCCATGTTCTCTTGACTTATGTTTCAAACAAGCATAATAAATTTCTTTGTTGTGGGTGAAGAGTCAGTTTTACGTGAAGAATCCGAAATGAGCCAAATGACCCGGAAGCAGCTGCATGGCAGACATAAAAGCTGGTTTGAATACTAAGGAAGGTTCTTCAGATCTTGGTATTACAGTCAGAGTTCTCACTGGTGTGTCCTACAGTATGACCTGCATCAAACAACACAGAATGCTATTAATATTACTCTTTTCCGAAGTCCTTAAGAATTCTCTTTCACATCTTTGCTGCTTTCCTTTAAGATCAATGAAAAATCATGAAATCAAAGGGCGATAATTTTTGGACTACTTGCGCACAATGTTGATCTTTTGTACAGAGTAGTTAACATCATCACTGCCACACACAGGGGAACACTTGGGGGTCACCGCCTATCTAATAGACTGCAATTTGTTCATGTAAATGGGAGATACTTCTTCACACAATAGGGCTGATTCTGGAGTTCCACAGGGTTCTGTGCTAGGACCAGTTCCATTTACACTATACATGCTTCCCTTAGGCAGTATTATTAGAAGGCATAGCATACATTTTCATTGTTATGCAGATGATACTCAGCTTTATCTATCCATGAAGCCAGATGACACACATCAATTAGTTAAATTGCAGAAATGTCTTAAAGACATAAAGGCCTGGATGACCTCTAATTTCCTGTTTCTGAGTTACTGTTAAAGGTCAGAGGTCAGTCATAGTTTCACGTTTAACTGAAAACACAGCTTTCCAAATCTGTAATGAATGTAAAGTTTTAACAATAAAGGTAAACATGTTATCAGAAATGTCTCAGCTTTATAGGTTTTAAATATTTCAGTGTAGTTTGGGAGGATGAGCATTTTTAAATAAACAATGCAGATCATATTGGGAAAAAGGAATCCATTATAAAACGGATCTGGAGGGGATGAGCTGGGGACTGACTGGAGCCTGAACGGGATCTGGGCCTGATCTGGTCTGAATCCCTAATCCTGATCTGTTTGGATCCTCCTGCTGCGCAGGTGGACTTGGATGCGGTTTGCCGATCCCTTATACAGCCTACAATCCCTTCAGGTGGATGTGGTTGCAGGTTGGCCCACTGAGACTGATTTACATGATTTTCAGTGGAAAATGCAGTACCAGTCAAAAGTTTGAAAACACCATCTAATTCAGTAGTTTTTGATTATTTAAAAAGTGTCTGCAGTGGCTGAGTCCAAATCTGGGACTTTTGGTTCCAAACGCCATGTCTAAAACAAATGTGCTGACTCAGCACAGTTATGTTTGTGTTTGTCAGACATGTGAGATTCACAGTAAAATGTGCTGACTGAATCTGATATGTTTGCTTTATATATATTTAAAAAAAAAAAAAAAAGCTTAATTTGCTCCAGCATAAAATAAATTTGTGTTTGTCAAATGGGCAGATAGAGCAGGAAAACACACAGACACAAGCACAGACTCACTGCCCTCACTACAGGCAGCTCTTCCTTATGATTAGTTAACACACATATAAAATTAATAATAAAGAAGATGATGACCCCTGTGGCCTGGTATCAAAGCTCCTCCTCCTTTTTCCTTCTGGCTCTTCCATGGTCATCCACCTGCATGAGCACATTACTATTTGGTCGATGCCTTTATTTAATTTTTTTAAAATCAAGTAATAAACAGTTGCTAAATCTAAAAATAAATCTGAGCCTATTTCAATGTACAGTGAGCTATATCTGTAACTGCATCTCATTTCTGTAAATGATTTAATATGTGAAACACTTCATGGCATAGATATATTTAATTTAATCAGAATATTTTCAGTAAAACTTTGGTCCTCCAAACAAAGTCAGTTCCATGCTCTGGGGTTTTCTGGGCTCAAAGCAGGCTTTGGAGGGTGATACTCAGTGAAGGCAACAGAAATCTGCACAAATTGGTAAGCAAACATGTTTTATGTTTTAGTAATTAAAACCTCAAGAAAATTATTATTAAATTATTTGAATTATTATTGGGGGGGGAAATGAGAATCACCTCACTAGGTTTGCAGAGATCGGCCTATAATTAGCTAAATGTTCAGTTTTGAAGTCTTCAAATCATTTCAGCCTCATCTGGGAATGACTGTAAAAGCGCTCGTTACACACAAAAACATCTAAATTTGACTTCAGTGCTTGTAAAAACATAAACGTCTGCAGATGAATTTGCTCCTCTGACACTGACAGCGACTTTATGAATGAGGAGATGACGATGAAGAGCGTCAGACAGGTGGTTCAGGAGCAGGTTAGGTTACCATGGGAACTGCCTCAGAGCTGAAGCTAACTCTTTCTGGAGCAGAAAATCTGAATTTCCCTCATTTGAGGGTTAAACTCTGAGTTTTAGCTTCCTGGAGCAGGGCTCCGGAACGTCCCAGCATCGGCTGGCACCGCCTGTAAAACGTCTGCCACTTACATGGTTATGTCATAGTCTCTCCAAAGATTCAGTGCAGAAGTCTAAATCAGGCATTATGCCCCCCCTTTCTTCATGACACCTTTCTGCAGCAGGCTGACTTCCCCTCAGGCTGCCTCGATCTTTGCCTCTAGTCTTCTCCGTGGAGAGTACTGCTCCATGTGGCTGTTCATCTCAAGGATCGCTCTTACCGTGGTGTAGATCAGCTGCTTGCTTTCAGTGATGCTCACGGTGGGGACTGTCCATAGTGCTGAATTCACACCTTCTAATAGACTTTCAGAGGGGACATCACGTAGTGTTGGTAACCGACCATGGAAGCTCCAGGTTCTGGCAGTCAGGGTTCCAGCTGTTCTTGGGGCTTTGGCCCCAATCTCAGAGTGAGTACTTCCATCTGTGACTGGGAGTTTCACCAGTTGGACCTGTGCTCAGTGATCATTGAGATCCTTTTTGCAAACTCTGATTTTGATGTTTTTAAGAATGTGTTAGCCTTTAACATTTTATGACATTTCCAATACTTCCAGATCTTTACGAACATCCCAACATGGGAAAAATAATAAGTAATGGTGAACTGAAGTGTAACTGACATATAGATTTGACTGAAACACGATCTGACTGTATGCCGGGTTAGTCCAGTGAAATATGAACCTGCGTTCCCGTTTTGTTCCCAAGGCCTGAAGAAAACTGCTGTGGTCTGTAATCAGCTGGCACCTGAGCCCGAGCCAATATAGCAGGTGCTGCTGACGAGCCTCAGAGCCGGCAGAGCGCAGGACGGCAGTCTGTGCACACACAGCTCAATCCAGCAGCTCGGACCTCCACAACAAATCAGACACAGACCTAAAGGGATTAGGGGGAGTATGTATTTGGTAAACCTTTAAAATAACTCACAAACCAAACTATCATAATCAGCTAATTATATTGATTTAACACAAACAGAGCCATCTGTATGCATCAAAGAAAAGCCAAAGGTCACTGAGGGCACGCGTGTACTTTAAGACTCAAATCCAATAATAGTTTGAGATAAACTTTTTTCATTTTAAAAGCAGACTAAAAACAGAACAAGGAACAATAATTTATGAGATTTCACCCAGCGGTCCACACAAAGGGAGTAATAACTGTCTGCGTGGGTCCGAGGTGTCAAACTCCATCAGGAGGGTCGCCGGCCGGACAGGATAAAAAACTGATCTCTGATCAGTAAGTCATTGGCAACACGGAAAAACAGGTCAGTGCACAGGTCTTGGCCTGTGAGACAGCTGTTGCAGTGCATCGTGGGATTTGTACTATAAGTGGCGGGAGCGCCATTTACTCACAGGTCATTAATAATAGCTCTATGAAATTATCTCGTAGGCCGTATAAAATTATATTGTGGGTGGGATGTGGCTCTTGAGTTTGACACATGTGGTCTAGGTTCTCAGCTTTCCAGGTCATGGTAGTCTCTGGAGCTTGAAAAAAGAGAACCGGACTTCCTTAAGTTTCTGGAAGACGTTTCACCTCTCATCCGAAAGGCTTCCTCAGTTCCCAAACCAGAAGGTGGAGAGACCCAGGTAGTTACCCCCAGTGGACAGAGACAGTTGGTTGGAAGCATGAACTAAATCAACATATCTTCAGTGGTTACCAGAATATGAAAGAAGTCACATCTGGAAAAAAAAAGACTGTTAGGGGCTGTGGGGGAGACGCGAGGCTATGGAGGACTGTCAGGTTTCAGAGTGACAACTACCCCAAACACCACAACCATCTGCAACAGCTTCACCACTGTGAGTCGTGAAGAGAGGCTGTCGGGATAAAGGGATGTGTCTGTGGAGTCATAAATGCATTACAATCAAAGGTTTGTGTGTCTGTCTGAACAGACTGGGGGTCATAATTTACTGCAGAGTCGTTAATGTTGGACCTGTCAATGCGCCTGATGTGAATTTCTTTGCAGGATGGTCTCCAGTGCTCCACCTTTAAAAGAACAACTCCACACAGGTAAAGAGAATGACCATACCATTACTTTATTGTAGATATACCAGGCTACAATTATAAAAACAAAAAGGGTGGGGGAGAAAAAAAATTAAAGGTATTTGTGATCCATAAGGTGCAGACCGCAAACCACTGCAGCATGGTATTACAGTATGACTGAGTTCTATTCCAATGTCCCTTAAATATATCTGCTGCAGGTTGTGATGGCCCATAATTCCTCACACTGTTAACAGTCCACTCGATGTGTGTAGCTCCATTCTGCTGGTGTTCTGCTCCACGCTGACTCTGAGATCAACATCTTGCTGCCAAGACTTCTCTTTACCCCACTTTCACCATTACACAAAGCAGTTTTGGTTCTTTAAAGTTTGCTCACACTTAGCATTTGCTCCTTAAAGGAAAAACCCACCTTAAAATACTAATAATGCTGGATACCACCACATTTGTTGTACAGATTCATGCGTGGCATGACATCCAGATGTAGCGCCAACCCAACACACACGTCTGACACTTTGATGTTACAGTGGATGTAAACAGAATTTTTGACTCCTTCACAGAAAGCTTTGAAAACAAGTGTCAAAATGATTGTAAGTGAGCCTGTTATCCAAGATTGTCATAACTACTCATAACCTGTGTGTTTGGAGACTACACAAGCACACTGTCTCAAAGGTTGGTGAGCCTAGGTCCTCCTTCAGCACCCTGAACATTAAAATACTTCTACCAACACATCCACACACTGACTTTGTTGATTTTGTTATTTTTTTACAATTTGCAAAGTTACTGGTCTGCCTGCTTGAAAACTGGGCAATGTTCACCGATACAGGGAAATATCGGAGCAGCACTGCACGTACTTTGTTCCATGCTGTTTGGATGAGCCAGGGCAGGCACACTTTTACACCATTCTAATGTTCCCATGTGCGACTAGTGGGTGTTGTGCTATGGAGCCTGCGGCATTGTGTGTTCCATGTCAAGCATCAGTGTGAACATCTCCATCCATCCATCCATCCATCGTGGGGTGGGGGCTGGTGCCTATCCCAGCTGCCATAGGGCGAGTTGGCAGGGTACACCCTGGACAGGTCGCCAGGCTGTCACAGGGCAACACAGAGAAACAGAACCATCCACACTCAGTCACACCTGTGGGCAATTTAGAGTCACCAGTGAACCTAACTGCAGGCCTCTGGTCTGTGGGAGGAAACCCATGTAACATGCAAGCTCCACAGAGAAAGGCCCAAGGCAGATTCAAACCCAGACCTTCTCACTGTGAGGCAAAGGTGCTGACCACAAAACCAATATATCAATAATAAAAGTTTGCTTTTTAACAGCCAGCCCTAAAAATCGAGTTTTGGTTAGGCTCCACTTGGAGGAAGAACATAAGTATCTGCAGGCTTTATGCAGTCACATCGATGAGGGAAAAACTACAGAGTGACCTGAGGACACTCAAACAAGGCTGCATGAACATCTGGATGTTCTGACCTATCAGCAATTCTGTTTCATAAGCAGAAGGTCACCTGAAGCGGTGCTCGTGTGTTCACAGCAGCTGTGGCTCACTGAGACTGCCACTGATGCTGAAGGCCTTTTGCTGAGTTACTAGCGTCACGTCCAAATAGTGTGACTCGCATATTCTATATAGCTTTGATTAAAAGGTGGAACTTTTTCTGATGATTGGTGCCAAAATGTTCTGATTACATCCACAGTGAAGTCAAGCAGCAATTTTACAGGCAGAGCATTCAAACTAAAGAAAATCTGATGTAAACAGCTTACGGTCTGTCCCAAATCATAGCTCACACCTGCTTATGTGACTCTGCTCATGGATTTTTCCTTTAAGTTCTCAAGGGGCTGGAAGATTGTCACATAATCCAAACTAGCCCACCACAGGAGCAGAAATGAGGCCGGCACTTGTAGTCAAAGCAAAATTCAATTTGAAGTGTCAGTCTGACTCAAAAATTCATTTCCAAACACATTTAAGGCAGGACATCAGAGGACATGACATCCAGACACTTTCACCCCGATTACAGAGATTCTTCTTACAGTGTATTTGTCAGGTGAGCGCTTGCAGGCACATTTTTAATCTTTCCTCTGCGAGTATCTAATTTGCTCTTTTTAAACATAGATTTGTGTAACACCAGCGACTGAGACAGCAGCGAAGCCTGAACCATGAGTTAGTCCTTAATAACATGGCATCATATATACACACTTCTTTTTTCCTCCATTGTTCACTCCCTTTCACACTCTGACATGAGGTAAAGTATGGCGCCCAAGTGCAATGCTCAATTGTGCTACATGTACAAAAAGGAAAAAAAAAAAGTCTGCCAGTAGAAGAAAACATCATCCACTCTGAATAATGCAGGGCTACCTCAACTGCAGCACTCCCACACACTCCTTTGTCTCCATTTGGGGGAAGAAGAATTAAAAAAAAAAGGCTGTTCGAGATTGATGCCACTTGTAGCTGATGAGTTTGTGATCCTCATCTTCCATCAGTCACACATAAAATAGAGTGGGCGTGGCAACACAAGTGAATAAATTCACTTTTTTTTTTTTAACAATCCCTCTTCTGTCCCTCCCAGAGTCTCACTGATAATTAGTGTGCTCGTCTGTGTGTTCACTGCAGACTGAGGAAAGAGAAATCACAGCCTCAATTCAGCGTTTCATAGTTGAGCTCTGCCTGCTTGAGAAATAATAACAGATTGCACTCTGTTTGATAAACTATACAAAGCTGTACGGATGCTCTGTCGGGGAGCAAAAGTTTCACATTTGCTCTTCACGTGGTAATCTGCGGGACCGAAGATACGAACATCAGTTTGAAGACAACGTGGGGGCATCAAAGACGGCCATTCCTGCTCTCAGTTGCTTTTCTCCACAAGTTTTGTTCTTGTTTTGCCACTGATCAAAAACCCGATCCCCAAAAACTAATCAGAGGTGGTTCTGAGCTGCTGTGGGTTTAAAGTCAGCCAAGGAAACTGGAGCCAATCAGTGACATGATTTAGTTGGGAATAAAAGAAAAATATAGTTATTATGGAATTAAGTTCAAAAGCAAAAACACACACATTCATGCTGATCGATGTATTCAGTGTGTACCTGAACATGTTCTGCAGCACACCAAAGGACTGACTGGCACCTGCCAGTGAAAACCAAAAATGGTTTGGCAGAGTCCTGCACAGGTGACACACCTGAGGCAGCGCTCTCGTTATCTCACTGTTGAAAATGTGCAGGAAAGGATGAGACCGTTAGCATTAGAAGATCTCTGCTTTCTGTGTCTAGTCAGTTTGTTTCCTTTTGTAGTTCAAGTCTGAGGATAAAGTGCTTTCCTCTGTGCACTTGAATGCTTTATCATTCATGCTTGAATCAATACTTTGAGTCAGTTTGGAATTGCCAATGAATGCAGGTGCATGTCTTTGGTCTTTAGGAAGGAATCCATGCATGGGAATGTGGAAACTGCTTCCAAGAAAGCACCAGCAAAGCAAGAGAATCAAACCCATAACTTTCCTGCTGTGAGATGAAGATGCTAACCACTGCACCACCGTGCTGCTAGCACTCCCCTAACCATCATCAGGCAATTTTCCCTTTTATTAGCTCTCGGTAATTCATCAGTTTCCACAGTCCCACTGTAACCAATGACCCATCCACTGAATGGGGAGTCTTGGCTGAGACACTGCAGTTACACGGGTGCACGTAGGTTTGGAAAACACACCTGTGCCGGACTCTGGTTTTTGGGCGCGTATTTGCATATAGAGCTGTGATTTGAAAGCCAATCACAAGCGGTCAATCAATGCCTGTGGAGAGGCAGGTGTGAGGTGACGTACTTACGGCTGTCCACATTTGAGCAGAGTGCCCAACAGTATCAGATATGAACAGCGCCTGGGATCACTGGCTTCCTCCCTCAGAGAAGGCACTACGATTTGAGTCTCACCTCTTTGATCTCAGACAGGAGACACAAATGATTATGATGGAATGTCGACTAGCTTATTGTATGCGGTAGATTTGATGGGACAGTGCTGTTCTAGTGAGAGTCACTGTCAGAGCTGAACAGAGCTGCAGTCTCGTGCAGAAACACTGAGGACGGTCCTTTGAGGTAGAAACACCTGTGTGGGGGATTATGTGACTGTGATTAGATTCAGATAGCTATACCAACACAGTTTAGATGCCACACAGGTAAATGTCTCTTCTAATCCTTATTTATGAAGATAGAATTGAAGAGATAAGTCAAGTATTTTCATCATCTATGTTTTGGAGCAGAATTAAGAGTGCAATCTGATTACCTCTGCAAGCACTGATCCTCATCTGATCAATCAATGCTCTCACCCCTGAATTTAAAAAAAAAAAAAAAAAAAAAACATTGTTTGAAATGAATGAAATTAATAAGTAACCAATGAGGAAAAACAGTTTATGTGCAGAGAAAACAATTCCTATCCCCACCCTCTAAAATCATCAAGTGTCACCCTCAACGACGAAAGGGGAAAAGTCAACAACACAGCTGTCCTCTACAGCTCCATGGCAGACCAACAACCAAACTACACACAAAAAGGAGGTCAAATAAAGAGGTATTATAGTTACAGTGCAAAAAAGATGAGAAGTTCAAGCTTAATACAAAAAAGAAAAAAAACACACACGCGCACACGCACACACGTACACACACACACATAGCACCAAACAAAAATAAAAAAAATTAAAGACAAGAAATGCATGCAATTAACTGAGGTATTCAAGTGAAAGGGCTTACTGATGAGAAAACAAAGACATTTAGCAAGAAGCAGAACTGTTGGAACAAAAAGGCATGGCATCCTCAGGAAGTGACTTCATTCTCATAGCGTCACATTACTGCAGCTTTGGTAGGTGTGGGGTGGGTGTGAGGAACACTGCTGAAATGAATTGGTCTTGTTCACAAAGACGGTCTGAAAAGATTCCGTGTCTTACACGAGTATCCAATTCATAGAAAATTCTGCAGCATATTGAACAGGTGATATGTCTTTCTCTCATATCAAAACTGGATGACTTGCTGTGGAAAGACATCAAGAATGACTAATTCAGCTCCATCCTTCGAAACTTGTTTAAACCACATCGTCAAGATAACGCCTTAGCCGTCTCACCTCGCGCTCACACACACTGGATACAGCCGTAGACTTAAAACATTTATAGAAGCCATCCAGTTGTCTTGGTTTATACACAAGCTACAAGAACATGCAACCTCTAGTGCGGTTAAAAATTAGTTTAACAGAAACTGGGAATGTTGTAATTCCTATCCATTTTGCAGGATGAGGGTAAGCCTTAGCATCTAAGGCCAATAATATCATTTATGCATTTTATATATATATTTATATACTTTGCTATGTATATGATTTTGGTGTCAATCTGACCACAAATTCTCAAAATAACACACCCTAATGGAATAAGTGCAAAAATGATCAAGAATACCATTTCAAGACAGATTAGACAGAAGTGCCACCAGCTGTTTGCTCCAGTGGGATCTGTTAGCCAGGTCTGCCGTTAGCGTTTCACAAACCGCTTTAAAACTGACTGGCACAAGTGCTCAGGCTGAGGAGTTTAGCGTTTATTTTCTTCCTGCATACACCTCTGATTGAACTATATACAGTCTAATACTACACAATAAGCATAAGCCTCATCTCACTGACACACAAGGTTAAAAACAAATGACAACAACAGAAGAAAACAGTGAGGAACTGACACTGTGACCTGACCTTTTTTTTCTTCAAACACTTTGCTAAACGTTAATAAAGCACTCATGATTACACAAAGCAGAGAGGGAAAGTAAAGATTGTGTTTGCGCAAAAAAAACAAAACAAAAAAAAAGGAAACGGGTAGAATATCTAATGTGAAATCCTTTGTGAGATCAGTCTTCTATTGTTGTGTCTGCACACAGTGTTCCCTGCTGCCGTTGTTGTGCCATCACAGGGTGAAGATACAGGGCTAGAATCACGCTGTGTTGGGAAGCCGATGTTGCCCCCCCTCCCCCCCATCAGCTTCAATAACTTAGGTGCTAATGCTGAGTGCTCTGTAAGGGAGCTCAGTTGTTTTGGACCTGAGGTTGATTGGCTTTGAGGCTGCGCAGAGCTCGCCGCGCCGCCGCCGACTTGGCAATCCGGTAGCTGCGGCCAACGCCTTTAAACTTGCCCTTTCCAACGACCTCCACCGTCACCCGGACCTTCCCGTCATACGTTCTTTCTGCAGGGCTGCAAACAGAGAGGTAACAGACTTTTGCAATAACACATTATTGACTCTGAAACAGGGCGTTAGGGACTGGGCAGCATACCGATTCATCTATAAGATCTGAATACTACGGTTAGCATTCTGTCAATATTCCAGTTCAATAACAAGGGGAGGTAGCTCCTAGAAAATCTGACAAGAAAAGGTCCAAAGAGAAGACAAAGATGATTATATGTAGTATTTTTAATATATATATATATAGAGAGAGGCTTAAGCAGACGTTGTTCCCACAGAAACGTGCGGGGCCATCTGAAACAGGAAACAAGTGCCTGCAAGAAAAGCCGCGAGCACCTTTCAGGTGAACAAGGTTTGCATACAAGAGTTTCAAAAAGCAGCAAGGAGGGATCATCTGTCAGGGGAATCCAGGTTTATGCCACAGCGACCCAAAGTTAAAGTACTGCTGTAAGCAAAATCATTTTGATTCTATTTCTGTAATAATGAATCCACCAGCATGTGCCAGCCCTTTAATCAAGATGATATTTTTAATGCTAAAACATTGTTATCCATGATTTTCAAATTTACTGCTGTACAAAAAAAGAACAAGAAATATAAACGCACGTCATTATTTTCTGATTTAATGCCAAATTAGTTATTTTCTCGCATTCCTGTATTACTCAGATTTGGCCATAAAACGTGAATTTGCCTAAAAAAACAGCATCACCATTTTTAGTTTTAAGCACTGCACCTGCGCCCATGCATGCACAGCTGCAGCGGTCTTTTAGCGTGCTGATGTCCTACCTGAACTTGGCAGTTTCTGGCTCCATCTCAAGCAGCTCTCTCACAGGAGAGCGTGGCACATTGGCAGAAAATTTCTCTGTAATTGGAGAGGGGATGAAGAGCGGTGAGGCAGAAAGAGATGGCATCGCAAACATTCAATTCAACACGGCCACAGAACGGGAAAATTATTGGGAATGTTTGCAGTCACTCAAGCTCTCTGCATGAACTGCCCATCAATCACGAGCCATAAACAAGAAACAGAAATAAATAAACAAACATGCTTTCACTCTTCCTCACCTATAAGTGGCCTCATCATTGGATAATACACTTGCCACACAGTCTCCAATGACATCCTGCTGTCCATGTAAATTGCTCCGGCTAGTGACTCAAAGATATCCCCCATGGCCTTAGGGACTTCAATGTCCTCCTCCTTCTCTTCATCTTCTTCAGAGCGCCGCAGCTGGTGACAAAAACACACAAAGCTGTCAGCTGAAACACTTAGTTGTCACACTCTCTTCTCCCTCCCTTCACCCCAACTGGCTGTGGCAAATAGCTGCTCCTCCCTGAGCCTGGTTCTGCTGGAGGTTTCTTCCTGTTAAAAGGGAGTTTTTCCTTCCCACTGTCACCAAGTCCATTAGGATAGAAACATTTCATCATAAAAGAAACAACTTACAGTGACCGTGGCTGCAAAATGCCCCTCACAGTCGACAAGGACACCAGATCCCATCACCAGAAGGGTTAAGAGTGCAGGTCTGCATGTGAATTATTTAGGAAAAGCTGGAGGTCACCTGGCCTGTATCTCTGTGTTAACTGGCCTAATCCTTTCTATGGTAGGGCAAAGTCTGCAACATATTGCTTAATTTCTTTTCTTCCTTTTTTATGTAGTGTTTAAATGCCTGCTGACCTCAAGGCATAAAAGTACCTCCCAAAAACAATGAGGGGACAGCACTTGGCAGACAAATAAAATCCAAATGCTGGAATATGCAAACAGTTTCACAGAAGCTGTTTGTTGTTCAGGCTGAGCATTTCTTGAACGCTCTGCTCTGTCTACAACAGCAAAGGTTAGATTTGCTGTTGTTCAGTACTGATACTAGTGAGGAACGGGACTCACCTCAGAGTCCATGCCTTGCATCTCATTCTTCTCCAGCTGAAACTGCACAAAGTCATCGATGACATGGAAAAGCTCGGGCGAAATGGCCTTGAAGTACTTGTGATAATCGTATTTAACGGCCAGAGAGGCAAAGATGGTGTTGTTGACGAGTGCTGAGCGTAGATCGGTCAGTACTCCGGGAGAGTGCTGCCGTGGGTCTTCGTAAAGGTGCTTTGTTATGAGGTAGTCGAGAATTGCATCGCCAAGAAACTCCAGCCGCTGGTAACAATCTGAGCAAAAGCAAAAGAGGACCAAGCAATTTAGAGTTTTGCCAACTGGGGACAAACTACAAAAATTAAAAATTACCTGGGCCCATTCCACCTGTAACGCTAATCATCCCCTCATCATAGTGAGGTCAGTGTATGGATAAGTACAGTTGCAATCAGAAGTGTATATCACATCAGATCCACATAACATTGTTAAGAAGCTGGCACTATTTATCAACAACTAATACTGTTGTCAGTGATTCAGCTGATACTAAACTGGCTACACTGTATATCAAAACTGGCCCATGACTTTAGTTAAAACCTGACCTGTGATGGTGTTGTAATGATAGGAAGCGTGGGTGAAGGCCTGCAGGAGATAAGCCTTGTTCTGAAAAGTGTAGTTGATCTTTTGTTCAAAGTTCTCAAAGCCAGAGATGAGGTGGTTGAGCGTTCGCTCTGCGTCCGGATGGTCCAGCATACAGCGCGGTGGTATCTTGAGCCAGCCGTAGCACAGGTCGCTGGCCTGAGTCTGGGGATGAACCTGCACCACCGCTCCAGTCACCGTTCCTCTCTCCAACGGTAAAACCTGTTGTCATGTTTTTTAAAAAAAGAAGCTATGTTGGTTTGACTTGCATTAAAAATGGTGCACGTCTGTAAGAGGCAGGGCTGGTACCGTGTTTGGACTGACACCAGTACTCCTACTGAGTACCTTTATGAGTACTCTGAAATAATAGTTTCACAATTTTGTCTTCCCAACTGGAACATTATAGTGGAACAAAACATTGTACACACCACACAAAATGAAAAGAGTTTTCTTCTGAACAACAGGTGATGTCGTTCAAACTCAACTTTAAGAAGTAGTAATTAGCACTTTGAAATATGCACCACATTCATACACGTGAATCACAGACACACTCACAGGTAGCTTTAACATAACCCTGGTTCAGACTGAAGATAGACTGAGTTTGCAGTCTGATCACCAGCATGTCTAAAGTTCAAGAACTGTCAGGAAGACAAAGCACGAAGTGTATGTTTTTAGGGAGGAATCATTGAAGTGTTGCTGAACCACAGACGCGTGCACTAAGTCACCTTTTAAAAACAGCGAATCTAACGAAAAGCCTAAAGACAAATGTTAGAGTCCATGCAGAGCGCCTGTATCGACTTGCTTTAAAAAAAAAAAAAAAAATCAGTACTTTAAAAGCTCACTTAAAAACAGCAAACACAGGAGCAAATTACTTTTTACTGAGGTGTTATATTCAGGTCCAGGCCTGCCAGTTGGGTTTATAACTATTTAATAGTGCGGTAACAAAGTATTTGATACTTTTTGTTGTTACCACAGCAAAATGAATCTGAATGTGAAGAAGCCACTTTGATCTGTGGTTTTCACTTCTTACAGGGTCAAGCCTGGCGGCCTGCAGGGCAGGGGAAAAAGGGGAAGGACAAAGCACAGTGTTCAAAAACATATCGATGGAACTAATACTGCAACTATTTTGTAAAGCCCGGTGGGGTGAAGCAGCAGCAGCAGGAGGAAATATTCAGTGTGCATTAAATATATCCCAGTTCCATCATGTTTACGCTCATTGCATCCTGCAGGGAAACATTTTTATTATGATTCTCAAGCAATTCATTTTTAAGTGCTCAATCTTTTTGTATTGTGCTGCATTCTGATGTGATGCCATGCTGAGACGGAACAGTGTGGGAGGTCCTGGCTCACCTTGAGGCCCAGTGAACAGAGGAACATTTGGGCGGCTCTCTCTCCACAGCTGGTCAGGTAGCAGCCTAGCAGAGCCTCCACACAGTCAGCGATGCTCTTGTCTGCGATACACTGCTCCGTGTGCAGGTCGTAGGAGATGGACTGCTTACCGAGCTCGGTGCCACAGTTCTCTTCTGATGGATTCCAAAAGCCCACCACAAAGTCGTCCTCCTCGCCGGCCTTGCTTGGGTCCAGGTAGCACATTGCATCCCACGAGCTGTAGTCAAACTCCTCAGCTGAGGGCCCACTGGGCACCTGCTCTGTGGGGTAATGAGCTGCTGCTGGATGGATGGGCTTCTTGGGGGTCTTCCAATCATATGGAGACTCCATAGCTGGTGAGGGTCCTGAAGTTGGGGTGAGAGGGGGCGGGAAGCCGCTCAGTGAGATCTTCTTCCCAAATGCTCCGGATCCCAGCAACATGTTGTCAATGAAACGGATGTGCTCCTTGTAATACTCGAGATCGTCCTCCATGTTGACTTCATCTTTTGGCTCATCTTTCAGCATCAGCTCGCCATCTTCATCTACATCCTCACCCTCCTCATCATCCTCATCATATTCATTTCCTGATCGCCCATTGGCCAGAAGCTCTTCTTTGGCCTGGATCATAGAAAATGAAACAAAAAGGAGCTTTGGTTAAGTAATGACATGCTGCAGCACTCACACCCTCCCTGTTGCAGGTAAATGGTTCAGACATGCACTGCTGCGGCTCAGGAGGTAGCTACTAATCAGAAGGCTGGTGGTTCAATCCCTGGCTGCTCCAAAGTATTGAGCAAGATACTGAACCCCAAGTTGCTCCTGATGCGTCCAACAGAGAGTGACTGTGCGTAAAAAGGGCTGCTATGAAGGCGTGTGTGAATGGGTGAATGAGGCATGTTATATAAAGACATCTGGGTGCTCATGTAGAAGAACCAGTCCACCGACCATGACAGCAGTCGTACTACACTGGGTTGCAACTTTAAACACAGTCTGAATGCATGCAGGCACATCAGTGGACAGCCTCACACAGCATAAGGACGTGTTTGTATATCAAGCATCCTGAGATGCTCAGATTATGAAGACATCACTGTTTTAGAGAATGCCTCAAAAACAACAGCAAATGGACAAAAAAATGGAAACAAATTTTTTGTGAAAAATCCATTTTTAGTTTGTAAGTCTCGCTCCCCCAAACCCCTCTCATGGAGGCTGTACGCACGTATGCACTCCAATAACTAGGATGTGATGTCTGTTATTATCAAAGCTGCTATCAAAAATATAACTACCATCTGAAGGAGCCTCTAATTGGTTTCTTCAGAAGGTAGTTCAGATGGTAGCATATCTTGCGCATGGCAGCCTCATTACTGTGTGAGAACTGCTCCATCCATGTTGTGTGTCTAAATAAACACACAAACAAGGACCATGTAAAAAAAAAGCACGTGCCTAAATGACAGATTACTATCTGAAGTGAACTACAAAGAGAGCCTTTTGGGTGCTTTGATGGCCTTTATGCATTACACCGTGATAATAGTGTTTCTTTTTATAGTTAAACATTAGTATAATATCAACAGCATTAAATCACAATAGTATCTGTTTCTGCAGTTATTTCTGGGGCAATACATCGTTGAACAAAAACAGTGTTGCAGGCCTATTTCCTGATGTCACACAGTATTAGACCATCTCATTTGTTAGGCCAGTTTTAAGCATTGCTAATGCACATAATGTGGCTAATCAGAATCATGTGGGGCACCAGATTACTTTTAGTTCAGCATCATTTTTCATTTGGTTTATTCTGTAGGCAACAGACCTTCATATATTATTGGTACAAGCTTGAGCAAAGACAATACAACATTGTGTAATTTTGCAGCTACATGTTACAGATGATGAAAACAGATGCCAGGGGAAGTATATGAAGATAGCTAGTGCCACATAAACTATAAAAAAAATAGTCAGGTGAAAATCTTTTTGTGGCATGTATCATGACAGCTAAACTGACGTAATGGGCACGTGGTTTGATGTCTCATTTCAGTCTTTTTTGCTTTAGGCTGTTCCTTTTAAGTTCATTTACATAAACTCAGTTTTATCTCAAGCTGTTGTTGTTCCTAAGCCAACTGTTGTATAAAAGAGAAAGTGGTGGTTTTTAACTTTCAGCATAAAATTCAATTTATAAGCTGCAGGAGTGCAAAAAGAGTTAAGACCTGCTGGACTTCACATCAAACAATGTTGCCTTGAGTTGCCACATAAGGAGAAAGCCTGCACTCTAGTGGCCAAACATCATTAAATGAAACAGCCTTTGGAAACAAATGGGATCCCTCAATGAGCATCTAACATCAGGGATAAAAGACTCTTTCAAGGATGCCAGTGTTCACATTTTGGACCGGGAATAAGACTCTTTGAAAGAGGAGTAAAAGGGGCCATCTATGGCCACTGAACCACCATCATTGAACAGAGGTGGTGGTTTATGACACCAGCTGCCAGCCACCAACAATGCAGTTCTGAGAACCCTTTCCAGGTGCCTCAACCCTCACTCACACACTACTTCAGGTGACCTCTGATGGTAATGGCCCATGTCTTTGCTCACAACTTGACTCGTGATGATGCACATGAACAATAGTGGACAACACCCACTGGGGTTTAAATACCTGGGACCCTCCACCTTTGGCTCTTAGAGCTGATGAAGGCTCTAAGAGGTGGAACATCTTCAAAAACCTAAATTATCCCAGTCGCCTTTTTTCAAGCTCCACAGACCACCATGACCTGGATGACTGAGAACCTACTACTAACAAACTCAATGAACAAACTTTACTGTTTACTCTGAATGAACAATGATACTCAAACACATTTCCAGAACCCTGACCGACTTCTACACAGCAAAGAGATACAAGCGCACCTGAACTGAACTCACAAAGCCATAAAATGACCCACGACTGTGGTAGAAGTCCACTAACCTCCTCTGAATTCAGTTTGTCAGTGCTGCTCTTGTCCTGGTTGACCACATATCCAGGGGGCAGCCAGTTAACGGGAGGGTCGAAGATGGACACCACCATTCTGCTGGGAAGCCCTTTCTTCTTTCCCAGACGGTACAGGTTACAGTTGCTCACCTGGACAACAGGCAGACGGTCAGTAACACACTACAGTCATTTGGTAATAAATTCCAGCTCTTCTAAAACTAAGTCTTAATGGACAGTTTAGGTTAAGATGAGTTCTTATTTTCTGAGGTTTTTTTTTTTTTTTCCATCCTTCCCTAAATGATACTCATGGGTAGACAAAATGGCAGGCTTATGTATCCAAGCCATTCTGTGTCATTGCCTTACTGGAGACAGCGCTAAATTAGAAATGCCAATTTTCTACTAGTACCTACTCAGCTCGGCGCGACTCAAGAAAAAAAAAAGTACCAGGTACTTTTTGGTACCTACTCGTCACTGGGCTTTGCTGAGGCAGTATTCAGTTGTACTGGAACAGCGTAGAGTCGAGTATGTACCAGTGGAAACGAGGCAAATGCGTGTCTGCTATGACATTCTGCTAATGGTGACTGCTATACTGTTACAAAGTATATAAAAGGCATCCTTTATTAATTTATTTAAAGCATGCAACTGTGCACATGCATGCACATGCTGCTACAAAGAGTGTTACACTCTATGGATGATTCTGAAAAATGAGAAGCATCTCACCTTCTTGCTGCGCATGTAGCTGAGACGGCCTTCGTGAGCGTCTGGGTAGGTACAGAACAAGTATGTGGTGATGGCATGCTTCAGGAAAGAGTCGCCAAGCATCTCCAGCCTCTCCAGGTTGAAGCCATCACTGGCATTTGAAAGGGTCAGGGCCTGCAGGATGAGACCTGGGTTGGGTCCCAAGTTCTTGGGGGAGTCTCCCGCCTGGGATCTATGTTGGGGGGGTGCAACAACATCAGGAGAAGGTGCTGCGGGAGTGTTAGGACCCGTGGCTGCTCGGCTGCAGACTGAGGTAGCTTTATTTGTGTGGTTTGAAGTCCTCCCTGGTGTACATTCATCACTAGGCTGTGGAGGACTGGAGCTGGGCTTCTTCAAGCTGTGAGGGGGCTGCACAGGAACTGAGGTAGTGGTTTGTATTGATTTGGAACTCTGCAGCGTAGCAGAGCTGGGCTGGGAGCATTGGCAACTGTCACGGTGGTGAAGGTGCTCATTTTGGTTGCAGTCGTCATCACAGCTAGTGACGAAGGCAGTGCCATTAGTTAGGTTCCTCGTGCAGGAGGCTTCTTCCGAATCGAAAGCCATGAAAAGCCCCTGCTCAGGCATGGAAGAGTGCTCAACACTGGGCAGCGTTGGGGAATTGGGATCAGGGCTTACAGTCTCTTGGTGCTTACAGTGACTGTCACCTTCCTCACTGCAGAACTCCGGACAGCAGATGAACGTTTTGCTGTCAATAGACCTTTTCCAGCCAAAGTCCAAGTTTGGATATCTGCCACATACAGAGCATCTACACATTAGAACGTTCACACACAAGTTGTTAGGAAACAAGAACCCCCAAAAGGGAGGGTTTTTGGTTTTATAAAGTAATACACAGAGTACACATTCACAACAATAACCACTAACTTTTTAAGTAAATAACATTGATTATTTAGTTATAATGCAAATCCTGATGGGAAACATTCATGTGGATGTTACTCAAGATCAAAATTCTAACAGCTTTCTCACTAAATGAGCCAATTTTAGTACGTAGCAGGAAAATGTGCAATTTGAGGAGACCAGCATTTATATAGTCCTTTTACAGTCTAACCACTTGTAAGGATTTACAATCCGAGCCACAGTTGCCCACTTACATAGCACTTTATTTACCACACATCCACTCCTATGACCAGTTTAATTTGAGTGCTCCAATATTATATTTTTATCTGAATCAGGGTGGAGGAGGACTTTTGGAAAGTTGTGTATGTAACAGCAACCTGAAGTCAGGGGGGAGGGTCTGAACTCCCACTCCAGCTTCACTGGCTGTCTGGGCTCTGAGCTCCTCAGCAGTCAGCAGGCAGTGGAGGCGGTAGAGGATGCTGGGCAGACACACTGCTTTTCTCCACAGGGAGGCTGGAATAGGGTGGATGGCACACAATTCTGGAACCAGGATCTGATAAACACAACACATTGGGATTGTTTGATCATAAAAATAAACAGCAACTGAGGAGAAGGCGGTTCTAGCTCTGTACTGCTTGCTAGTGCTAATGGCTGCGCTGCTAGCTAACTCTGATGATAGCAATCCTTTCCCGTAGCCAACAGTGGAATTTTCAGCCCGGCACCTCAGCAAGGCGCAGTACCGGGTCATCAGGCGCTAGCTAGAACCCTGCCTGAAACCACACTGCCACATTAAATACTGCGTCTTAGGCACTAGTATTCAATAAATAAATCTGAGGGGCAGGAGCCGAGCCCCAGTATGTTACATAGACGTAACACAAAGAGACAGACAAGCATTCATCCCTACAGCCAGTTCAGAACCACCAGTTAACCTATCGTGCATGTCTTTGGACTGTGGGAGGAAGCCGGAGAGAGCCCAGATAAGAGTTCTCTCCGGGTACTCTGGGTTAACATAGGGATAGGAACCCCGGAGCTTCTTGCTGTGAGGTAACAAGTCTAACCACCACACCACACCACACCACACCACTGTGCCATCCAGTAGGAAATTAGTAACTAGAAACCTAAAATAAACACTAATGAAATACAAACATTCACATGTCTCTTCATACACAAAATGTTCCTGATTAGTTACCTACAGTAATTTAGAGATCAAAAGGAAAACAGCATATATTCTGCTACAATCTAAGGTGAGGCAGAAGAATTAATCATCTGACAGAGGCAGCGATTACCTGTTTGTTCTGCAGACTCTCCCACTTGGCCTTTCTCTTCTCTGCACTGCTGAGGGGCAGGGCTTTGCCCTTCTGGTTTAGGTGGCGAGGGGTTAACAGGTTCAGTCTGAGACAGGAGAACAACCAAAGTTATGTAAACATGCAAAAACAAAAGAATGCTGATATCTGAGAGTTTGAAAATCTGATCATCATACTGAGCATTTTATATTTATACATAAACCAATCAGGCATAACATTATGACCACTGACGGTGAAGTGAATAACACTGATTATCTCTTCAGCATGGCACCTGTTAGTGGGTGGGATATATTGGGGAGCAAGTGAACATTTTGTCCTCAAAGTTGATGTGTCAGAAGCAGGAAAAATGGGAAAGTGTAAGGATGTGAGTGAGTTTGATCAGGGCAAAATTGTGATGGCCAGACACCTGGGTCAGAGCATCTCCAAAACTGCAAGTGTCCAGTCTGCAGTGGTCAGTATCTATCAAAAGTGGTCCAAGGAAGGAACAGTGGTGAATCAGCGACAGGGTCACAGGAGGCTCACTGATGCACGTGGGGGGCGAAGGCTGGCCTGTGTGGTCCGATCCAAGCATGAGCTACTGCAGCTCAAACTGACAAAAAAAAGTTAATGCCAGTTCTGATGGAAAGGTGTCAGAATGTGCAGTGCATCACAGTTTGTTGTGTATTGGGCTGCACAGCTGCAGACCAGTCAGAGTGCCCATGCTGACCCCTGTCCACCACTGAAAGTGCCAACACTGGGCACGTGAGCATCAGAACTGGACCACAGAGCAAGAAGGTGGCCTGGTCTGATGAATTACATTTTCTTTTACATCCTGTGGATGGTCGGGTGCATTCAGACTTCAGGAAGCAATCAGACTGAGGCAGTGTGATGCTTTGGGTAATGTTCTGCTGGGAAACATTGGGTCTTGCCATCCATGTGGACGTTACTTTGACACATACCACCTACCTGAGCAGTGTTGCAGACCATGTACACCCTTTCATGAAAACTGTATTCCCTAATGGCTGTGGCCTCTTTCAGAAGGATAATGCACACTGCCACAAAGCAAACATGCTTCATGGCCTCCAAGTTTCCCAGATCTCAATCCAACTGAGCATCTGTTTGATGTGCTGGACAAAAAAGTCTGATTGAGGGAGGCCCCACCTCATAACTTCTAAGACTTAAAGGATCTGCAGCTAACTTCTTGGTGCAGATATTACAGCACATCTTCAGGAGTCTAATGGAGTCAATGCCTCAATGGGCCGGGGCTGGTTTGGCAACAAAAGGGGCACCAACACAATATTAGGCAGGTGCTCATAATGTTATCCATGATCAGTGTATGCATAGTATTAAACATGTTTGCCAATTGGCCTTTTTTAAATGATGGCCATCATTCCACACTTCTGTGGATTAAATATCGAGTTCCCAGGAAGAGTTAGCACATGCAAACACTTAGAAACAACATCAGAGCTTTTATTGCCTTGTCATGAGAACAAGAAGAAAAAAAAAGACCAAAGACTCCACAGCTGGCCATAAAATTGTTCAGTTGCCCAATTTCTGCTGAGCCTGTGAAAATAGCATTTTGACTGCTTCACTTCTAATCCATTGTGGTGGTGTGTGAAGGACCAAGAAAAGTCTTTGTCCAAATGCTTGTGAACCTGACGCTAGGCTTCTTGCAACTGACCTGGAGGAGGTGTGGTCTACATCCAGGAGTGGCTGGTTCAGGTTAGACAAGTCCAGGTTGTACTTTGTTTTGTAGTACTCAGCGAAGGTCTCATACTCTGGTGAAGGAAACTTGCTGAGTGGCGTCAAGTCTGTGTACACATCAGCAACATAGAAGCGATGAGGCTGGTCAAAGTTGCGATACCTGGAAAGGAGAAGCGAGAACATTATTATGCAGTTCGAGTCAGTTTGTTCCTCACACATCTGAAGCAATAACTGACAGAAAACTTGAAATTGCAGATTTCTCAGTAGCAATCCAGTAAATCATTTGGTGCTCCACTACCTTGGAATGATGACAGCATCCTGGTAGTCCTCCAACTTAAAGGTGAAGGGGTTCTGCTTGGTGTACTGAGTGGTAGGAATGCCAGTGCGGGCCTCAGACTTCTCAATATCCTCCATGAACTTGAAATCCATATCTAGTGTGCTGGAGTCCCCAACTGAAGAAGCCGAGAGAGCAAGAAAGAACAAAAGATGGTTAACAAACATCTTACCACAAGTCAAATAGGAATTAAAATGCTTGAATGAGTACTCACCAACATTCAGAGGTAGAACACAGTAAGCCGAGTCAGCCAGCGTGGGCATGAACTCCAGTGCGGGTTTCTCCAGGCGGAGGATGTGGGAGAAAATGTACTGGTGGAGACGCGTTATGAGGTCGAGCTGGGCAGTGGTGAGTGTGAAGCCGGACTTCCGCAGCTCAATGGAGATGGTCACCTCACCGGAGCGAGTGTACACCGGAAAATGGGGAATCTGAATGAAAGGATAGCTGGTTATTTATATGTATAAACTTCTATTAAGGTGTGCCAAACAAAAAAGAAGCATTGTGAAGCACTGAGGTAGTCAGATAAAGGTGGGGAAGCAACGTACTCGAGGTATGGGTTTGGCAGTCAATATACCGAAGCACCTGGTGGTGTCTTCTGGTGGGTAGAGCTTCCTTCTACGGAAATTGAGCTCATCGGGGAGAGGGGTGGTGAGCACCATCCCAATCACATATAAGTAGTAGGTCTGCTCTGGTACAGCATAACAGTCACGCAGACACTCTGGTATCTGGAGATGACAGAAGAAGTATAAGAAGCATACAGTACATGTGAAAGTCTTGAGACACCCCTCGCTTGTATTCTTCTATGAAAATGGGGAAATAGGTGCTGTGATTTATTGACACACATAAGCATACATGGAAATACAATATATAAGGCAAAAAGAGAGTTGGTACAATTCTAATGAGCCTGAAAGTCAATGTTTGGGATGACCACGTTTATTATTCTTATTATTTATTCTCATCTCTGCTCTTTTCAGATGATGCAGTCCTTTTGGCTTCATCAGGTGGAGGCCTCCAGCTCACAATGGAGTGGTTAGCAACCAAGTCTAAAGAAGCAGGTATAAGAATTAGCACCTCTAAGTCTAAGGCCACGGTCTGCAGCCAGGAAGGGGTGCAGTGCCCATTCTGGGTCAGGGACAAGTTTCTACCCCAAGTGGAGGAGTTCAAGTATCTTGGGATCTTGTTCACAACTGAGGAGAGATAGGAGCAGGAGATTGAGGGACAGATTGGGGCCATGGTTGCAGTGACGTGGATGCTGGCCGGTCCATCATGGTAAAGAGAGAGGGGTTTACTGGTCAAGCTATGTCCCTACCCTCACCTATGGTCACAAGCTTTGAGTAGTGACCAAAAGAACAAGATTGCTGAAAGAAGCACCAGAAATGAGTCTCCTCTGAAGGGTGGCTGGCCTCTACCTTAGAGACATGGTGAGGAGTGCAGTTATTCAAGGGGGGCTCAGAGTAGAGCCGCTATTACTCCATATCAAAAGGAACCAGCTGGCGTGGTTCAGGCATCTGACTAGGATGCCTCTTGAGTGAGGTGTTCCGGGCATGTCCTATCGGGAGGAAGCCCCGGAGCAGACCCAGGACACGCTGGAGAGATTATCTCTCTCTGGGAACACCTCAGAGTTCCTCCGGATAAGCTGGAGGGAGGGAGGTCAGGGCTTCTCTGCATAGACTGCTGCCCCAACTACCCAGCTCCGCATAAGTGGAAGAAAATGGATGGATGGAACCTTTATTCTTCAGTGCAGCCTGAACTCTCTTAGGCAAGCTTTCTTGTTATTTCTTTAAGTAGTCTTCAGTAACAGTTCTCCAGGCTTTCTGAAGGACATTCAAAGCTCTTCTTTGGATGCTGGTTGCCTTTTGTCCTGTTCTGCTGTTAAGATGATCCCAAAATGCTGATCCAGGTATGCTTTCCCTTCACCGGCAGTGTGCTTGGGAACATGTCATGATAAAAAATGAAGTCATCCCCGACCAGATGTTTTCCAGATGATACTGCATGGTGGATCAAACTGAAGGTACTTTTTTGCATCCATAATTCCATCACTTTTGACAAGATCCCCAACACAACTGGCTGAAACAGCCCCAAACCATAACAGAGCCTCCACTGTGTTTTACAGATGGCTGTACAGACTCAATTGTATCTCTTTCCTGATCTCCTCCATGTACACTATACATTCATCACTCACATGCATCTCTCAAGTCCTGTGTCAGGTTTTTGTTGGATTTCTTCCCATTTCTTCAGGGCATGATTTTCATATATTGCCCATCTGTTGTAGATTATTTTTTCTAGGCCTGCAACTTCTTCATTTGTCCTCCGCTTGACCAGTTTCCTCAATGGTTTTTTTTTTTTTTTTAAGGACACACTCAACACTATGTCAGGTCTCTTTGGTTGAATCTCTGAATAAGAGAATTGATGAGCGGGTACCAACGCTCAGCTGTTTTGGATTTGTAAGGGGGGGAACCAGTGAGGGGGGCCAGGGGAAGCATAAGAAAAAGGGTGAAAAGCACAAAAGGGTGCAAAAACATTTTCTGCACAAACAAAAGCACCATACAATCACATTCATGGAAAAACACATAGGAAATGCCCAAAACAAAGAGTTAGGAAAAATATGTCTCCTACGAAAGAAAAGAACACGTTTATTGTTCAACATAAAATTACGCACATGGCAGACTGCAATTATACAGTGCAGCGTTTGTGTAACTTAAACTGTGTGCATATTCACAATAATAGGCAATACTAAAATGAATTAAGGTAATGTGTTCCACATGCAGGACATAAAAGCACAATGCATTCAGGACACTAAGGATAAATGTGGAAGACTTTTAAGGTCAAGGTTATTTGAGGGTGAAGGTCATGGGTAAGTACCTCAACTGAGAGGTCTTACTGTAAGGTAGAATGTGGTTAAACAAAAAACTAAAGTTAATGTCCAAAATGACTGTGGAAGGTCAAGGTCATTCGAAGGTCAAGGTCATGGGCAAATACCTCCTTTGAGAAGTAATACTGTTGATTGTACTTGATTACATTCAAGTTTGGAAAAACTGTTTAGAAAAACAAAAATTAAAGGCAATGATAAAAAAAAATAGAAGTTTTATTGACTAATGTTAAAGTTTTAGTGGAATTTCAAAGTCAAAAAAGGGGGATAAATAAGTAAAAATGCATGATTGAGTTATGGCTGTTGGTCAGCATGTAGCTCTCATGACAGAACAACTGTGTAAAGTTTGAGTGGTGTAGCTTGACATGGCCAAGGGGTATGTCAATAGCTCAACTTTTTTTCTTTGAAACGGCTCAGCTAAAAATGCCACAGATGAAACAGGTCGACAGGAATAAAGTGATTCCTAAAGTAATGGGAACCAATTAGGTGGCTTTGCAACAGGCCACTAAAGATACAGTTTCTTTGTTTGATTTGATTCTTTGCTAATTTTCTGTTCTGTGTAGACAACACCGGTTCATACCTTGGGTTAGCTGCCTTTTTATGCTTGAATGTTAAAGCCAGTGTTAAATGGCTTAACTTTGTTCTGAGTTACAGGGACTAAAAATGAGTGAAAAAGCAGCCAAGGTTTGAAAGAAAACTTCGAGAGACCTTCAAAAAGCCTGAAGAACTCCTGCTCAATACCACTTTGAAGAAGAAGAAGAAAAAAAGGTCTGGCTGCTTGGAAGCAACCTGTAAAGCAGGGCGATCAAACTCAACAGCAGGACGGGCCAAAAACTGGGGAGAGAGTCTGAGTCGCAGCTGAACAGGATTAAAAATAATCATTTTAATCAGTAATCTGAATCTGTATGGCCAGAATACAGCAACGTTTTCCTCGACACATTAAATAAAATATTAAATTATATTTTTCTTCAAGAATAACATCAGGAAAAATGAGAATATTTCAAACTGATGAAAATTTGCAAATTTTTCAGGTAAAAACTGTGATGTGAATACCTGCGTTTCACAGTCGGAAAAACGCTGCGTAAACTGTGCAGTGTGTCCAGTTTATCAGCAAAAAGCGCAGCTGCAAGCACAGCGGTGGAGACCTGAGCTGAGTTTTTTGGGGGTGGGGGGCAATCACATACCTAATCACGTGGTCCTGTCCAGGGACGCATTAAGATGCTTCATTGTGTTGCAGAGAAAAGCCGACTCACACAGCCACCTTTCACCCCGGAGCCCTGCTGAGTCTTCTACTATACCTTTCATAAACTTGACAGATTTCCTCAGGTAGCTCATCACACCTGTGTCACCAAATTCAGAAGCTATTTCCTCCAGAAAGACTGAAACTGAGTTCAACCTTTGCCTCTTATAAAGTTCCCTGTCTGTGTTATGGTGCGTTGTGTCTTCAGGACTTTGCTGCACAGCGTTTCCTGCTGTGTGACGCAGTGATGCACTGTCAGCTCACCTGCGCAGGTCTCCTTCTGCATCTTCTCCTGTATCTGTCCCACCACCCTGCCCCCCTCCCCATCGCAGGCGAGGAAAAGAGACGTTTACCTCTGATGTCAGCGATCAGGTCCTCTGCCTCGGATGTTTGGAGAATCCCTGCTCTCCACTTTTCATTTGGTCATTTTTGGGGTCAGGCACCTTAAATGTTGCTGTAAAAAGTGCTGACCGATGTTTTTATCCTCTGATCACTGATCAATATTTGTCATTGGCAACACAGAAAACAGGTTAGTGCACAGGTCTTGGCCTGTGCTGCAGCTGTTGCAGTACATTGTGGGATTTGTATTATAAGTGGTGGGAGCACCATTAACCCACGGGCCATTAATAATAGCTATATGAAATCATTTGGGGTGGCTGTGGCTCAGGAGGTAGAGCAGGTCATCTACTAATTGGAAGGTTGGCGGTTCGATTCCAGGTACAAAGTATCCTTGGGCAAGATACTGAACCCTAAGTTGCTCTCTGAAGCAAGAATTGGAGTATGAATGTGTGTGAATGTTGGAGAGTAAGCACTTAGTTTAGTTTCAGATGGAAGTGTTTGTATGAATGGGTGAATGTAAACATGTTGTGTAATTAGAGCAGAAAAGTGCTACATAAGAACTGGTCCATTTAGTCCATCTCATGGGCCGTATAAAATTATATTGCGGGCCTTGAGTCGTGCTGTAAAGAAAGTGCAGAGTACTGTAAATGCCAGTGAATTGAAGGGGAAGTAATGTGGTGAAGATTCAAATGTGTAAATTATAGCAAAGATCATCAAATAACATAATCTGGATTCGATTTTCCTCAGCATACTCCAAGGTTCAGCCAGAAAAAAATTCGCGGGCCAGCAGTATCGGCTGGGGGATGGGGGGGCTTGGCATCAAACAGATGACTGCTTGCTAGTGTTAATGGCCACACCCACTTGCAAACTGTGATCATAGCGATCCATTCCGATAGTTAACAGCTGAAATTCCCAGCCTGGCAGCAGGCGATCAACCACTAGCTAGAACTCTGCATTCCATATAAACACATTAGCAATGATGCTCCTGTTTAAACCCAACATGTCCTCTCCTTTACTGCAGTTTGCCTTTGCCCCCTCCAAAAAGTCCAAAAGCTCACCAAGCACCAGCTGTTGAGATCTGAGTGGAGAAGGTAAACTGAGATTAACCTATCTGAAACTATCTGGTTAAACCTAAAGATGATACGTGCTCGCAATAGTAACTCTGCTCTGTAGGTGAATGTAATTAATATTGTATATACATCAGATTTTGGTGGATGAATTGCTTTCAAAACACTTTTTAAACTCTTGGATTTATATTTTATATTTTCATTTTTAGCTAGCGATCCATGTTCGTATGCCTTCTCATCTTTAAAGCCTTGCCTGTCTATACTAGTACTTCCTTAAACAGCTGAGAGAGCGCCACGTGTTGTCCAGGCTGGATGTTGGTCCACTGGAGTACATCTGGCCAGCTGTTCCATACTGGTGCTACTGTGTATGGGAATTTCCCACATCACACAGGCTGGGTTTGTGGGAATCTAATTAAATTATGCACAATGCCAACAATCCCACAGTGAAATTCAGACCTGGAAGGTGAACATGAACAGAAGGATTTCAGGCAAAATTCATAAACCGCTACATCCTAAATGAGGGCTTAAGTCAGTAAACTGGTTCAGTCAGGTTCTCCCTGCATCATGAGGCATACTAAAGCCTGAGTGACTGCCTACATCATGTTAGGTTTCGCTCTTGGTTGTAATAAGTGTGACATACGGCTTTAGGGTAGCACTGCCTTCTCTTTGTGGAACCGGGCCGGCCTGGGACGCTGGTCTCCTCCTCATCATGAAGATCAAGCTCCTCCTCATATTTCACCGTCTCCTTCCCCACTGGCATCAGGTGATCATCCAGCTCACCTGAGGAGGAAGAAGCAAAGATAAAACAAAGACCAAACAAGACTGTTGACCATCATGAGTTTGTAAGATTTCTACTCTGGTTTTACCTATTTTGTGGAGTTTCTCACAGCATACGAGTGCAACTGCTTTCTCTGCCAGTCTGGCACAGTTCATCACCGGACCCTGTAAAAACGGGGAGATCAATAAAATTATAGAGAGAAGCTGTAGCATGAACCATTCTTCATAAATATAAAAGAAACGAGCTAGTCAAACGTATTCCCCTGGTATTAATTTTTAATATCCTTCCTCACCTTGACAGGAACTCGCAGAGGGGAGTTGATGGGTAGGTAGAGTGTAGACTGGAAACGTCCATCCCCCGTCTCCACAGTTTTGCATTTTGGTGCTAAGTGTGTGAATGGGTCACTGGGCAGCCGAGCACAATACCTGAACACCAGGGCAAAAAAGCTTTTTAAGGATTTATAAAATAGACATACTCTGCACAGAGATCTGCTAGAGTTGTTGACCACTCAAAGTACTTTACACTACAGGCCACATTTGCCTTTACAAAAAAAAAAAAAAAATTTTAAAATCACTCATGATAAAACTTTATGCTAAGCACTTATTTTTTACAGGCATTTGTAGCCAATTTAGAATAATTAAGCAGACTCATGTGAACTGTGAGGGGAAGAAAAGGCCACAGTGCACACACACAGGCACACAGACATCATGACAACTCCTCATTTCTTTATTACAAAACCTGAAGGCTGATTGGATGGGGATGGTTATCAGTGAGATGATAGGATGGGGATGGTTATTGTGCATTCTTCTGTTTGCTCCCTGATTCTCAGTGCTTATTAATACTGGATTCTACTGTGGTCTTCCTAAGAAAACTATCCTCATGTCCACCTTTTTTTAATTGCTATGCTCTGATTACAGCTATATTTAGATGTGAAATGATCACTCAGAGAAAAAGCAGCAGTAGTTACTCGTTAGCTGCCATGCAGGCAGTCTTCTTTCTGGAGGAGCCGAGGGCAGTGGCAGCTCATAGAAATTTAAAGTGACACACTGAGCAACAAGTGGGTGGGAATAATAACTGAAAGCACGCTGACCTGGAAATCCACACTGTGAGGGCAGACTGTAACTGAAAAACCAAAGCACACCTGTTAATGTGTCCGATGGATGTATTGATGGTGACCCGGGGACCTCCGTCCTCAGATCGGAGAACATACGGTGGCATAATGTTGTCATCATCCATCACCTGTTCCACTTCAAACTCACCCACCTCCACTGACTTGGAGCACTTATTCCTTAAGATCTGTTTGAGAGAAAGTTGGATCATCTGTACCTCGTTTCTATGGGTCTGACACAGATAGAAGCCATTAACAGACTAAGCATCTCATCAGATAAAGAGAAGACGTTACTTTTTCTATAGCCTTGTATGTATTGAGATCTTCTTCGAAGGCTTTGGTCCTCCCGGTGTCAGCCAGCATGATGTAGTTTGAGACAGGTGCCCGAGCTCTGCCTTTGGATTGGACGTAGGACCTGTACTCTGTAGGCAAGTCAAATCGCACCACCAGGTTACACTTTGGAATATCTACACCTTCCTCAACTATGCTGGTGGCAATCAGCAGATTGGTTTCATGAGCCCGGAATTTGCGAAGAACCTGCGAGAGAAGGGAAGGGGCGGGGCTTGAGTTTTGTGTTATTGTTCAGTATGTGATATAAAAAAAAAAAAAACAAGAAAAAGACAAAGCAGTTAGCACAGTATTCACAGTGTTTCTAGATCATTTCATTTTCAAAACCCCAGTTTTTTATATTCAGCATGACTTCTTCCTGCAGTTATCTGCACATTAATATGCACCTGGAGACAAGGCACAGGGCCAATGGTCTGCTTTTAGCCCAAGTACTAATGAGCCATCCTGTTTCAGCAGCTTTGATTGGATGCAGGTAAAGAGTCTCCATGAAGACCAAAAGAAGAAACACACCTGCGTTCTCACAGAAACACTTTTCTACTCTATACGAGCACTCTAACATGCGCATGCACACACACACACACACACACTCCAATGAATGCATCAGGAGAAACTTTGGGGTTCAGTATCTTGCCAAGGGACACTTTAAAGTATGCAAACTGCAGCAGCCAGGAATCAAACCACCAACCTTCCAATTAACAGATGACCTACTCTACCTCCTGAGCTATAGCCACCCTCAAAATGCAATCTCAAAACCAATGGCAACTGTCTGGCAACAAAATGTCTTTTTTAATGCATAGCGCACATTTTCCCAGCTACGCCAGCAGCCAGCTTATACTGGTTGTTGTGCAGCAGCTCAGTCATTAGACATTAACTGTTAAGTTCCCAGATTTCTGAAAAGCAGCCAACCAGCAAAGGGCTGGAAGGAGAACGTGTTGTTGCCAGGGTGCTCACCATGGGTGACATAACAGTATATGCAAGCTCAGCAGGAGCAGAGAAAACAATCAAATGAGGAACTGTGAGGACCTCTTTTAGGGTCCTCACAGCAGGTCAGTCAGATGAGAATGCCACGTTACTGAGGGGAGGCCCCTGGCTCAGAGGCTTTCCACAGAGCCCTGCACCACCTGGAAGCTAAAATGGAAGGCTGACATTTTCAAGTTCTCTCACTCACCTCTTCTTGCTTCCTGAACTCCACCTCCATTTGCTTGTTGCGTGCCTGGTTCTTGCCAATGCTGTGGCCGGTGATGAAGTTGCTGCTGATGTAGGCCAGCTCTGGGTCCTGCTTCCCTGCCTCCTTGATGAGACTGGGGAAAAAATAGTGTGATAACTGATCACAAACAAACAATGCAGTCGTGCAAGACTCATACTATCAATGAGAACTTCTACGCGTATCTTATTAGCCTCCTGTTGCCCTTACCGGTTTTAAAAATAGAGAACACCTCAGAAAATTGTAAAGAACCAGAGAAGTGTTTAATGTTTTTTTCTCCTCACTTACCCCTCTGTGTTCACTATTGTTTCCATCTTTTTAAACGGCAGCGCCTCTGATGGCAGTAAGGCCGAAGACACTTATCTCCCATGTTTGTTTGATTTGTTTGTTTTCTCGGATGGGCGTTCTTGGAACGTTAATTTCCCTGACGGAATCCTTCCAATGGGATTAATAAAGTTTAATCTAATCTTATTAATTAATGTTCAGATGATATCACCACTTGTGTCCACTAATTACACACTATGTTAGGTAGATCATTCATTGCCCTAAGTGAATGGCATTAACCCCAGAACACCAACACAAGTTCAGTAACACTACCACATGGGTGAAAATCACCTGGCCTTGCTGTTCTAGGGTTAACCATGATGCAGTGCAGTCCTACCCCAGTGTCCCTCTGAGGGTGCAGCACTGCCTGCCACACTGACCAGATTCTGTCAAGACCACACTGAGACACAGCCAGAAACAGTAACACCAGCCTGTCCACTGCAGGTCACAATAAGGAGGGCAAGAACACGTACATGTCCATAACTCACACACACAATAAAGTCCCTACCGATTGAGGACAACCGCTGTGTAACGCCTCTCCACAAAGATGATCCCACACAGAATGTTGGTGAATGGAGAGGGAAAATTAGCTTCAGGCCTCTCTTTGGCCTCCACCTCTTCATCCTCATCTTCATCCTCAGAGTCACTCCAGGACACATAGTTGTCCTGGTTGCGGTTGTTGTACCACTCCACGCTTTCAAACTGCTGCCGCTCAAATGGCTTATATTCGTGCAGGATCTCCAGCAGCCGTAGGACCTTTGGTGTGACAAACTTGAGGTCCAGGCAGGCGGGGGAGAAGTGCTCCTCACAGAGTGCGTGCACTTTGCGCAGAATGGTGTCTGTGAAGAGCAGAAACTTGCGGTTGAGCTCCTCCTGCTCATGTTTGATGTATTTTTGAAGCTCGCGCACCATGATGCCTGCTGCCTTATCTGCTACACCAGGGCCCCAGCACCAGCAGCACGGCCCGGCAGTCACTGAGGACCTGGAGCGGACAGGACAGGCACAGTCAGCAAATCCACAGAGTGAGCGACAGTCCCCAAACAGCCCAATGAGTCCAAGTGAACAAGACCAGCAAATGGATATACAAAGAACCTGCAAACATTATCCTGCTGGCCTTTTCTGTCGCTGGTGAGCAACTAATCTTAAGGCACACACAGACACACAAAACTCAGATACAGAAAGGATGAATTCAAAAAGCCAGTTTGAGTCTGACCTGTTTGGAGATAAATGTGGGATCGCGGTCCTCTTTGACAGATATGTTACAGTCATTTAGGAAGTGGAGCGCTTCACTGAGCTCCGCCTGCAGACGGGAGGAGAGGCCACTCTTGTCCACATAGGGACCACAGTCCAGCACCACCTCTCTTGGCTGAGAGGCATATCTGAAATATGATACATTGCACAGGTGTGAGCTTTTCACTGTCAGCACTGGTTTCACTGATTTTTTTATTTGTCGCACACTTTCGTGATCTTTTTCCTTCAATATAACCAGACATACAGTAACACAACAGTATGAGTGAGCGCGTGAGTGGCCATTAAAGGTTCTATCACATACAATGCACCAATGGTACCTGTGCACTCTGACCCCTGACATTTTCTATGGCTTGCACCACATGGCAGTGCTGCAGTCAAAGTTCACCTGTGTTCAATGTTGTCATGTATTTCCACACAACCGACAGAAACAAAGACTGACAGGGAGCAGGCGCATACTGTACACAAAGACCATGAGCAGGTCACACGCACACACACACCCAGAGGCAGCGCCCTCTGTGGGTGGGCTTTGCTGTGAAGTTGTGTATTCTCTGTATACTCAGTTTGTTTTTTTACATTTGTAGTGCAGTGCAAAGTTCAGGCTTTTGTTATTTCCACCATTTTAATATACTTGACATAATTTTGAGTTTTTATTTATGTGCATTCATTCTGTCTCTTGGCAATACTTTACAGATTTAACACATTTTGGGCTCAACTCTGAAATGTAAATAAATAACTTACTTAAATAAGTATATATAGCATTACTGACACTTTGACCTTCAGATCAATCTGTTGACCGTGATGGAGAGGTCAGAGGTCAAATGTGACATATCTGAAGTCTTTATACTATGTTGACAATACACCACACATGCAACAATCATAGTTTCAGGTCAGTTTTGGACCAATAAATCACAAAGTTGACCTTGGTGGATGTAAGCCACTCTGCACCCCGACAAAGTTTTATCAGAATTTGTGCAAAACTTTGAGCTATCATTCAATTTATTTATTCAATGTTATTTATACAGCACCAAAACGCAATTAACAGTCTCCGCAAGGTGATTGCAAACACTACCAAACACAAACCTCTATGGCAGAAGTAAAAATGACAGACACACAGCAGCAGCAGCGGCACAACACTAAATTCTGGGCAATTCACTGATGCTAGCGTTCAGCACAGCACACACTGCTAACTGTGTGGCAGAGCTTTAAGACTAGGAGAGCATTAAAGCAATACATACGCTCCAGAGCAGCAATCAAGTTAAAGCTTACCTATCCAGGACCACAAGGTCAGTGGCAGTCTCAGCATTGCTCTTAAGGATTCTTTCCAGATTCAGGATCTTCTGTTCCAGCTCTGACGGGTCACACTTTCCATTCAGAATGGAGGCTGTGAGTCCCAGGATACGAGGAGTGTAGGAGCAGCTCTCAAACAGCTGCAAACACAGAGGTCATTCACAATTACTCTGCAGCAAGAAATGCAAATCGGATTTTCTTTCAGACTACAATCTCACCTTCATTATCTCACAGTAAGGGTGGTCCGTGATGGCCAGGTGGCAATCATCAAACACCACCAAGTTAATTTTTGACAACGGTAAGATTTGATTCCTCAGAACATGAAGGAATATGTGGCAAGTCATGACCAGCACCTTAAAGCAAGGGAAGACAATATTAGCAACAGTGATGACAAGCATGGAGCAATGCTCTAGGGCTAAATGCTAATCTTTTTTTTAATTCTTTTTTTATTGTTATTTATTTTTTATTATTCAATATTGTTGATCTCCACATAGTCTGATGTTGCATTACATAAAATGGACTTTTTCCCAGTAATGCCATGCCAGCGTTTGTGGCTCCCAGCCCATTCTTAAGCCCTGATTAAACTCTGCTGTGGACACGGACAGCTGCAGACTCCACGGCCAAGCAGTAGTAGTAGTAGTAGTGGTGGTGGCAGCAGTAGTCATTCCTGTTATATTTCTCTGAAATCCACTGCCTTGGCGCACCTACGTAGTCAGTGTAATGTAATGTAAACTGTCAGAGCCAAATCTGTGCAGTCACAAAAAACCAGGCAGGCACGCACAGATTCGCACACAGCCTCACATTTACTGTCTGATGATGAAATCTGGACCCAAGCAGAACCCGGAAGACTCGCGGATGCAGAAAGTATAGCTGAGGCTTTAGAGCATGGAGGGAGAGAGGGTGCTACTCTAACCATGGCAATAACTCAAACATGGATACCTCGTTTTGGTTTGCCATGACACACAGTAATGATGCAAGAGAAAAAAAAACACTGATACTAGACAATATTCACTTTGATGGATGCTACTGATTTATTATGCAAATATGATGGCATTACAATAATCTGTTTATCTTTAAAGTTCCACCCGGTTCCAGATCTGGACCCTCTGCTGAATGCTCACAGTGTCTCTGTGAGCATTCACAGAGAGTAAGCTGAAAGAAGCTAAAACTGTGACTTTTTATAAACACGCTCACTCAAAAGGCAAAAGGGTGAAGAAACAGAAGGCATCAGTCATCAGACGTATTACCATATCAAACCAGCACTGCCCTCAGGACACCCCCCCCCCAAAAAAACCTATTTCACTCTGTCAGTCTGTGTGTAACACAAGACAAACCTGTAGCAGTCCCAGCATGCAACTACTACGGAGCTAAGCACACCTGGTTTTCAGTGATTCTCTCGACTCCACTGTCTGGTCAGTCCACTCCAAGGTCGCCTCCAAAGCTGTGTACTCTCCCACACTGAGGTCAGAGTGCGTCCTGACTGCAGCTGCTTGCTGAACTACAGATGAAGCTGCACAGACCAGAGATACAGTAAAATGCACCCACAATTTTCAAGTGCAATGTCACACTAGTTGAATGCGAATACACAATGAGTCGACTTAATGACCTTAAGTCACAGAGTGAACTGCACAGAGATTCGTGGCACAGGTACCTGTGTTCACCAGAAAAACAGTCCTCTTCGCAGTTTCTTGGTAAGGTCCACGGATTTGGTGGGAGAGCTCTTTCGTTAGAAGTACTGCAATAAAAGTCTTCCCTGAGCCGGTATTCAAGCAGACGATGGTATTGCGTTCAAGAGCTGCTTCAAGAAGTTCTACCTGCGGAGGAAGTTTCACGTTTAAAGACAGCTCAAGCAAAAATGAAGGACAGTTCTTTTTTCTGGAATTTAGAAATAGTAGATGACGATGTTTTTAAGGGCTGATATTGATGACAACCATTTCTAGAGCACTTAAACAAAATTAATCTACACCTGACATTCAGAACCTCTAATTAAAGGTCTTGAACATAATCTTGGGCATTACGGTTATTTTGTATTTTTCTAATTCTGTTAATACTTCCCCATTAGGCACTGCCCCCTTTAAAACATACTACCGTGTGTGCCGTCATGTGACTGTGCCCGTTCCCGTCTGCGACATGGAAATATGATGGAGGTCAAATAAGATCTGAATTTAGAAATAGTAGATGACGATGTTTTTTGGAGCCGTTTATAGTAAATAAAAATGCAGTGTCTGTTTGCACACATTTACAGTAAAGACAACAAACAAAAAGAAAATAAAGCAGCAAAGGAAACCGTTTCAGTAACCAAAGGTAATAACACTAACTCTGTTCCACCACAATCACTGACCAAACATTTCAGCTTTAGTAACTGAGCGTGTTTGCAGTACACATCTAGTGAGCTATGAGACACACACACACACACACCACCTGTCTAATATTGTGTTTTGTGCTGCCAAAGCAGCCCTGACCCGTGCAGAAATGGACTCCACTAGACCCTGAAGGTGTGCTGCGGTATCTGCACCAAGATGTTAGCAACAGATCCTTTAAGTCTTGGAAGCTGTGAGGTGGGGTTTCCATGGATGTGACTTGTTTGTCCAGCACATCCCACAGATGCGCAGTTGGATTCGAGATCTGGAGAATTCGGAGGCCAAGCCACCTCGAACTCGTTCCTCAAACCATTCCCGATTCATTTTTGTTTTGTAGCAGGAGACCTTATTCTGCTGGAAGAGGCCACAGCCATCAGGGAATACCGTTTCCATGTAAGGATGCCCACTGCTGGTGTTTTTGGCAGTGGGCTGGGTTAGCATGGGCACCCTGACTGGCTGTGGCTATCCAGCCCCATATACAGCCACTTAAAATGGCCAGTCCCAGCAGCTCGGAGTGTACGTACTTTCCACAGTGGACACGCCCCTTTGAGGCACCTGCAGAGTGTCACTAAGAGATGGCGCTTTCTTCACATAAGAAAGTGACTTGTATATAGATTCAAATTGTTTTGATAAGTTTTTATGCTTAAATATTTTCTCCTGCTGAACTATAAAAACTTAAAAGTTATGTTTTGAAAATGTAAAATAATAATATATTTCACATTTTCAAATACAATACAATAATATAACAATATAATATCATACAATAATAAAATAAATGGATAAAACTTTACTGTCAATTTGAAGATACAGTGCAGATCTCCAGAACTCTTCCCATTAACTACTACATTACAGAACTTCCCTCTTAGCTATGGAACAGACTGCTGTCGTCACAGTTAGCTAGCGGCGTGGCCAAGCCTGTATACTCCCCACCCCACGCCCACCTTGGTAATCCGATTGTTACAGAGGTTACACACGGCCTGTGACATTTTCCTGCCGGGAAGCCCGTTTTGTGTAACTTCAGGTATATCTGCCACCAAACCTTCAAAAGAACTCAGCGAGCTCAAACAGCTGCTCCTGCCTACTAACAGCACTGTGGTCAGGACACTGCTCAGGACCATAGAGTGGTGACTAAAGCCATAGGAGCATAGTTTTTAATAATTTATTGTTATCAGTTAATACAAACACAACCATAAAACACATGAGTGGAAGCCTTCTTGCCTGATATTTTCTAGGTGTATAGATGTTATCGTGTATAGCCTCCTGCTGCCACGGAAGACCAAAGAAAGGCCCCATGGGTGAAGTGGCAGGGGTGACAAGCTGTAGGCCTGCCATGGTTCAAACAGGTGGAGGTGAGGGGGCTGGGCTCCTCCAGGCGTCCACTTTATCTCATTTCATCCTCCTCTTCTTTTCAACAGTTCACTGGCAGCAGAAATGAAAACATTCTGTTAATGTGCTGCGAGGCAGAGAGAGCATAAGGCTGTTTTCAGACACAAGCAAGTCAAACTGAAAACTTTATGATCTGTTTTAATACCACAAAATTACTACTAAATTAAATTTAAGACCAAACTTGCAACAGCTTAACCACGTGGATTTTTCTAAATGTGCTGAAAGAGAAGATGACTGCTAACATGCTAACATGAATGATGTCTTAGGAAATATACTTACAGATCACAGAATACTGGGACAGGCAGACAAATGTTAATCTGGGCTTCATGGTAAAACAGATCTCCAACTCTTGATGCTTTCCCACATTTGGCTCAAAACAGACCTGAGAAACCAAAACCACAACATTGATATGATCATGAATTTCAAACAGTTCAATCATTAAAATTCACATAACCTATAAATGAATATAAAGCTATACAGCATCATTCACAGTGGCTTAGCACTCTTGGACTTGTTCTGCTACCCAGGGCTTTGGTTAGGATATTTTTACGCCTCGCCACTAAACAAATGCATCATCCCGCTCTGCTAAAACAGCTGGGAGCAAAGTAAGAGGGTAAAGCGGGGTGCATGCCAGATGCTGATAGAGGTCCACAAAGGAAGGGAAGGAGGATTCATTACTGACTACTACCAGCTTTCCAGCACATCCTTGTCGTAATGCATTTATCACCAGGCCACTCAACTCTTCAGCCCTGACAGCACGAACCAATCAGAGCAGTCAGCTTGCTTTAACAAGCACTGCTTTCTAGAAATGAAGCCGTCCACATTTGATTATCATTTCAAACATAACCTGATACAACAGGCCTGAACTAAGTTCTGTGTTCCAAATTGAAGCCGTACACTAGTAATTCAAATACTGGAAGCCTCAACATTTCACACAGTATGTACAAGATGTCAGCATGCAGGTAAGGTAGAAAAGGCATTTATAAACCAGCTGTGGACTTCTGTGTGGCTTATCATGTGGCAATGTCCACCTCAAAGCCACACTGATATAAAACAGCACGTGGAAGTTTGGAAAAACAAACTGACTCTGCGTGACAAGGACACAAAGTTTTAGAATGAGCACAGCTACACATCCTCGGTCAACACCGCCTCTTTACAGGCCGGAGAAACTACATAAGTTACAGTGTCAAACAACCAGGCTGTGTGCTACTGCTGTTGGTCCTTCAGCTCAGCTCCTGCTGTGGAGACATCCATAGTCACTATAGAAAGAACTTCTTTACAGTGAAGTGAAGCCAAGTGTTAAAAACAATTGTGTATCCACTGAAGTCACTGTCTGTGCTTCTGATGACACATTTTTGATCATTGACTTTTATCGCACTTCTTCCCTTTTAACTCCACTCTCACGCCACTTTTAGACCAATCAACATTCTACCTGCACAGCAACACCACCACCAGGCTA
Organism: Pterophyllum scalare; assembly: GCA_024447675.2. Taxonomy (NCBI): domain Eukaryota; kingdom Metazoa; phylum Chordata; class Actinopteri; order Cichliformes; family Cichlidae; genus Pterophyllum; species Pterophyllum scalare. The sequence continues at coordinate 186,496 of JAMQGT020014082.1, forward strand.
CCCCCGGGGGACCACCTGCCAGCACGCCTGCGTTGGTTGTATACAGAACAGATCACTATAGTAACAACTAGCTAGCGCTGCGGCCATTAGCATTAGCAAACAGTTGTTTGATACATTCAGTCGGTACCAAGAAGGGACCCCCTCCTTCCCCAGCCACACGTCTGGTACCGAGATGTTTGTCTCTCTGCGTTGGCCCGGCAATAGCCTGGGGACCTGTCCACAGTGTACCCTGCCTTTGGCCTGACAGCTGGGGTAGACTCCGGACCCCCAGCTGCCCCAAGTTGGATAAGCAGTTAACATGGACTTGTGCTCTTCACCTTGTTAACTTGCTTTAGGATCCAAATCCTAGTCTGTATTATGTTGTCTTATTCAGATGCTCCATTTATGAGTGCTGCACCAGAAGTGCCATACACCAACTGTGACATCACCACACCATCACCATTTACAGTGCTGTGAAAACGTACTTGCTTCCTTACTGATTTATTTTTGTCACGCTTAGACAAAGATAACCCAAGTAAATATAAAATGCAGATTTTAATGAGGATTTATTTATTAAAAGGGGAACAAGCTATCCAAACCCACCTGGGCCCTATGTGAAAATATCATTGTCCCCTAAAACTAATGGTTAGTTGTGTCATCCTTGGCAGCAAAAACTGCAATCACGCGTTTGTGATAACTGGCAACGGGTCAACAGGTTGAAAAAAATAAATAAATCCAAATATCCAATGAGCCACAGCTCTCTGACTGATACAGGCTTGTTGACATCAAAGGTCACGATAACAGCCGGGCTGCTTCAAGTTGATAGGATGGCAATAGTAACTCAAAAAACAAATACACATATTACAGCCAAGGTATGCAGAAGAGCATTTCTGAATCCACAACATGCTAAACCTTGATGGGCACAGTGGGCTGCAGCAGCAGAAGACCACACTGGGGCTAAACAACATGAAAGCATGAACCCAGCCTGCCTTGTAGTGTGGGGGTGCTACCATAGCACCTCACTCAGTTCAATACTGTATTTACTGCTGACATTTCCTGATTTCTCTTGGTTCCATCTGTGCCAAATCATGTAAAATAAAATAGAAAAAAGAAAATCACAATTTGATCAAAGTTCAGTCCTTCAGGTTCCACATGTCCCTGAAATGTATTGAACTGAGAGGCGGAGGTCGAGCCCAGCCTGTGGAATCCTCTGCACTTAGACACGCTGCTCAACTACAGACCGCAATGTGTGTTAGCTGGCTAGTTAGCGCCTAAATGCCGGATTTCTACCGAACATCAAGAGACAACTAGTCGAGTTAATACACACGAACTCCACATTAAAGAAGTTTTAATAAATATCTGAATATTGGCAAATTCAATAAAACACTCAAAGCACGCGAGCACTTTAAAATCTCTGGCCTGAGAGCCGATAGCAAGTACAACGATGGCTAATGCTAAGTTTGCCATGTTAATAAATGACTTATTAGGCAACGCTGCCTTAGCTGACCTATGATGGAAGAATCGGAGGTTTCTAAGAACTCGTAAGCATTGTAGCAAGCGTTACCTCCTCGGCACACTTGCATACTTGCAATGGAAACCATTTCACAGCGGCTGAAGCAGCGACTGAACCTAGCACGGCTAGCAGGTGATAATGAGAGGCTCGGCGGCGTGGAGGGGCAGTAACTGGCCCGGCTGTTTGTGCGCTGACTCGGAGTTACAGGCAAATCTGAAACATGGCTTCACCCCAAATTTCCAGCGTTAAATGCAGTCAGGACGGTTAGTGCAGCCACCATGCACCATCATCATGTCAGCCAGCCAGCTAACAGCTAACCAGGCCAACACACCAAAGCAGTATTTCCCAAACACAAATAAAGCAGCTCGACAGTCAACTCACCTGGGTGTACTTTTTGTTTATCACCTCGACTAGCTCAAACTCATTCGCTGGATATTTTAATTGCCATTTACGTCCGTTGTCCCGATCTGGTAGCAACTCGCCCACGGGGGACCACTTCCTTTTACCTGGGCCTCTGCTACGACAAGACATCAACGTAAAGTACGCAGTCTGAAGTCAGAGAGCGCCGCGCAAGTTTACTAACGCGAACGGGAATGGCGGTCCCCGCAGCAGCAGCGTGAAGGTCTGTCCGCCCCGCGGCGATCACAGACGGACAAAACCGGAGCAGAGCCGCGCTGAGCACCTGTCCACACTTTCCGAGTTCTTTCTTTTGCTGCATTTTTGTTGCATTAATGCAGGCACTCTAATATTTAGAGCATAAATGAACAAAAACGATGTCAAATGTAAATAATATAAGCCTATTATTAATTGTAAATCACACCAAGACACATTAAATTTGACAGCACTGAGACCAGCAGAAGCCTGTCTGTGCTCCATCATTCTCGTTTTAGCAGTGGCGGCTCCAGAAATATTTTTCTGAAGGTGCTAAGGGGGGGGGGCTAAGCATTTTACTGAGGGTGCTATGAGGGATCATTTGTTATTTCAGTTCTCAACACACACAGACACAAGCTATTTTCATGGGGGTGCTACGGGGGTACTATGACTTTTCCAGGGGGAGCTATAGCACCTCCACTGGCCTGCTGCTGCTAGTGGCTCCAGTTTTTATTGGCTCTAGCATGAGCTTATCAAGGGTTTGGCAAGGGCTTCTAATATTTCACCACATGTTTTTAGTGGATGGCAAGCCTGGACTGCAGGCAGAAGATCTGGCACCAAAACGGAACTATTTCTGAGGCACACGTTGGAATATCTGCGAAATGTGGTTTGGCATCATCTTACTGAATAAGCAAGGTCTTCCCTGTATGTTGCTGTTTTTCTTAGCCTGGACAATAAGGCACCGGTGCCTTGCAAAGAGACTAGTTACATGTTTCTATCCGAGTTGGATTTGAAAAGGAGAAAGTATCATTGAGGATTTGCCCTTTTAAAAAAAATAAAATAAAATAAAAATAGGTGATAGGAATATTAAAATTCAGACAGATGCTGGAGAGAGACATAGAATACAGGATTTCACTGAGGCTGAAGTCAGACTATAGTCAGAGGATAGCTCTGCAGGTCAAGGTCAGCTAGATCCGCTGTGTGGTTAATTGCCTGTGTTTTTTTTTGCTATGGTAGCATCATTTCATCCTTTAGATCAGTGGTGTAGAGTGTCGAGTCACCCCCAGACCTGACCAGCAGGAGCCAACTGAGCATGACCTCCTTCAAAACAGCCCACAGACCCAAAGGAGGCTGTTTGAGCTGGTCAGCTGTTTAAAAGAAGGAGGAAGAAAGCAGCAGCAGCAGAAGAAGAAGAAGGTGTTCAGCTCAGAGGAACAAAGACAGAAACAATGACCTGCTCAAATAAGTCATACAAGATTGATTTGTTTATTTTTACTATTTTAGCAAAAGTAGCAACTAATAAAAGTATATTACAAGAACAGCTGTTGATAAGCGAGAAAGCAGTGGATAAACAGAACCATATAAAACTACTGTTATCTGTCTACATATAAAAATCTCCCTCTCACCCTCTAGGCTGTATTTGTGTGATCCTCAAGCTCAGTTCCTGGGATTTTGAAGGTTCTGCACTGTGTGTGTGTGTGTGTTGTGTGTGTGTGTGTGTGTGTGTGTGTGTGTGTGTGTGTGTGTGTGTGTGTATTCTAGGCACATCAGAGGTCTCTGCTCAGAAGAGTGCAGTCCCGGGAACAGCTAAGCATCCTTCTGTACAGAGACCTCTGATGTAGTGCCTTACTTCTCTACACTGGGACCACTTTGGATTTTATCTTCCACATCTGTCCCCATGCTGCTTTCTGGGATTATGATATCTTTAACAACTGTGATCTTCTGTTCCTTGTCTGGTTGGTCAGCAGTTCTTTTGACTATCTGGAACTTAACCTGAGCCCTGTTGTTCTCTACTACCTTCAGCATGTCTCCTTTCAAGACTTGGGAGCTTCTAATCCATCTGCAGCACAGTTGTTCCTGTGCACTATCCCAGCCACTTGGCTGTGCCTCTCAGTCTACGCTATCCCAGCTTACATCCTGCCATTATGTTTTAGACATTCCTGTCAGCAGTGGTAGACTGCCTCTATGGATCTGCTGCTCAGGGCCTGTTCTTGTGCTGCCATGATAGGAGTCTCTGTGGAGCTTGTTACTCCAGCTGGGTACCTGATGACTGGTAGGGTGTGTATATTGATAGTTTAGACCTTATTCCTACAGTTGACCTGGCTTCATACCACCCGTCTTACCTTCTGGAGGTAATTGTCTGTGGTTGACCTTCTTGCATCTTCAGTATCATTCCTCCTAGCTACAAGTACCTGGGTATCCCACAGGCTATGTCCTTCCTTCTGGCAATTCCACCACCTCCGTACAGGTTACTTATTTGCCACCATTTGGCCACATTTACAAAGTCCAAATGATATTACAATACCCTCACTGTAGATCCTGGTGAGGAATCAGTCATGCAATATCCTGCTTACTCCTGGCATTAATCTTCAATCATTCATGTACTACAGGAGGTGGCTGATGGTTATTCTACTTCTGAGTCTAAATCTGTATCCATTCTTTGCAATGGGCTGGCTGATGGGGATGAGGCCTGTGCAGAACAGCAGTGAGAATAGTACATCACCTTGGTATATTCCACACATCATGGTAACTTGTCCAGTTTCCTTGCAGTGTTGTCCACTGTCCCGCTGAGGTCCTGAGGAAGGTGTAACAGTCATAATTGTGTAGTGCCTAGTGTCACAAGTGTGCGCCACCACTCCCCTGTAGAATGCGCGGGAGAAGCGTCTTGGCAGACCAATGCATGGATTGAGGTGGACCTCTACGTTTCTATCTGTCCCCAACTTTAGTAATGTTACGGGTTGTATGAACTCTGCTTATTTTCATGTTTGATAATGCAGCAGCCGTTCAACCGGGCTTTATAAGGTTGGTGAAGAATGTTTATTAAAAGAACAGCACTGTGGAATTCCCAGTACCAGTGTGGTTGTGTGTTTTTGACTATCTGCTAAGCACGTTTTCCGCCTCCTCTTCACCACTGAAAACAACCCAAACGTTATAAAGGTTATAAGTGTAGTATTAGCCTCCTATAATGCCAAGCACTCCAGTAGCCATGTATGGGGCACTGAGTTCCCAATCCAGAGTGCGCTCAGGTTGGTCTGCCTGATCCTAGAGTCTCCATCTACTGCTATTTTAATTAGAACCCGGTGCTTTGGTTCTAATACCTTTCTGAGCTGTGACTCATGCACCTACTCAGCTTGGTCACTATGATACCTGAGGGGACCTCCCATGTTGTGGCAAGACTGGAATCAGTCAGTAGTTTTAAGGTATTGTATCCGTGTGGGGATCCTTCATGATCAAGACTGTTCTGTCAGTCAATCTGGGTGAGTACCTCCAAGCTTTCTGAAGGTATCTTAAAGTTTTTTGTTTGTGGACACTGGTTGTTTTTTCCATTCTTTTTTTTTTTGTTTGCCACTTATCATTGACCTATGAATCAGTCAAGCATTAAAAAAAAAAAATCTACCTAGAGAGAGATTTGTTGATGCTAACAGGCTGTAGCAAAACACCCAATTTGTTTCCATTTCTATAGTTGAATCAATAAAAAAAAAACATACACAACATAGTTCACTGGGCATAAAATTACTTATAATATATATATAAAAACACACTGCCAATGCAGTAATAGACCTCCCCAGAGCCTGGGCCTCAACATTATTGAAACACTGTGGCAAAAAGGTATCCAACATCCAAAGAAGAGCTTTGGAATGATATTCCTTTTTTTTTTGGCCTTTGCTTGTCTAGTATTGCTCTTCAGCCTCATAGCTAGAGCTGTGAGCCTTTGTTTGGCCCTTGCCAAAACCTCAGCTATGGTTTGCTGTCATAGCTGAGGACAGCTTGTTGTAGCTCTTCTCCATCCACAGACTGTCTCCCATGATACCTCTCTGCACTTCTGATTGCCAGCTAACATCCTACAGAGCTTTCTTGAGCTCCTCCATGGGGGACTCTCTCTGCACATAGTTTTGATATTAAGTATTTCTAGGATTTTTGTGGGAGTGGCATATATTATCTTACTTATTATTATTATTACTATATTATCTTACTGCTCTCTGTGCAGAATAGTGAGCAGAGCTGAGTAAAAGTTTGCCAGCATCCCTTTTGATGGAGCTGAGCACATGTCTGTCTTGAACCTGGCCACAATCATCATACTCAGCTGAGATTCAAGTGATGACATTTCCTTACAAAGAGGTGATATTTTCACTTTATTCATATAAAATTACTTGGTTTAATTATGTGGGAAATAGTTTCTGAATGGAGTGGGGCCAACCTAATAGCTGTGTGAGACACAGATACTGCATTTCTCCACTATTTTACCTTTCAAATTAAACTTCACATTCTTTTTTTTTTAGCACAGTTGTATATACTAGCTGCAAACTGGGTTGACAAATGTATTTGGATGACTGAATAAACCTGTACTTCAATAACTTTGGATGTTTCACAGCTTGTCAAAACACTCCTGGATGCTAAGCCAGGAGGAGAGAAGATACTCAAAGAATACAGACAAACAGGAGGTTAAAGACTCATTATGGTGGAAACTGGTCAACGTGGTTGTAGCAGCAATGACTGAGCAGTGTGGGTGAGTTGTTTTTGTTAGGCTTGTAAAAACAGGATAATCAGCTACACATAAAAATAAAAATGTCAGGCCATGGGAAAAAAAATCCTCATCAAAGTCTAATATTACAATCTTGTTAAGGACTGCTCCACTGATGGATGTAAGGACACGTTATGCATTGGGAATTGTCACCCTGTTCCCTTGTCTGAAAGATCCGTACGCTGAAAAAGGATATGTGAGTATTCCCATTGAGTAAAAAGTTTTAGAGAGATATTGTGATGATTATTTAACAATTTAAACACAATTTTTTTTCTGGCAAACAATGTTATTCACTGTAGGAGCACTTCCATGATTCCAAAAGTAATGAAGGCTACATCGCTTGGACACTAAAAAACATGCAGTGGGAACTCAGCAGTGGCAGCAGGAGGAGCAGCAGCACCAGTCAAGATCCATCGAGCAAAAGAGGACCACAGTTGGCAAGGTCTGTGACTGCAGAGCCTCAGGTGGAGGGTGACCAGTGCAGAGAGGCCATTTCCCTTCTGAGACACACCACAGATGACAGGCAGAGCTTCTTGAAAATGGAACGAACATTTCAGCACAGACGAGCACTGATTCACGGTTCTGAGAAGTGTGAGGCCCTCCTCAGCGGATTTCCAAGATTCCTTGATACAAAAGGTCCGGTGAGTCCACTTTGAACAGAAAATCTTAAGATGAAGGCTTTGCTCTAAAACCTTTTTATTCTTCACAGCTGCTTTGACACATTAATAAATCCAGCAAAGCGTCTTTCTTTTCTTAATGCTGACATGTACGCACGTGTACACCCCAGTCAGGTTCAGCAGTTCCTTTAACTTTACCTCCTTTAGGTCACATCACTAATAGTGGCTAGCTGAGCATTGTCGTTTCACCTCAGCTCAGTGTAGCTTATGTTTTCTCCTTAATTGATGTTCCATGTAATTTATAGTTTAATGTAGATTTTTGTTTGTTTGTCTTTGTTTTCTTTAAGGTGCTTCAGGATTTCCAGATGATGTTTGCAGAGTAAATCTCATCAAAGCTAATGGAAAAGTGGGGAACCTGTTTGAGGCAGAAAGTCATCAAAGAAGCCAACAACCTCCTTCAGTCTGCTCAGGAGAACCCAGAGGACAACAAAGAATCAGCAGGTTAGTCCTAGCTTTGGAATACTTTTTAAAATTGAGCAGAATATTGGAACCAAATTTTCCATTAAATTAAAAAACTTAGTTGAATGATGCATTTTTTGCAAATAACCAACAAATGTCTTTTTTTATAGAGCAATTATGAATTGCATATCTGACAGTGTTTCATTTAGATCTTGTAGTCTGCCTGGGACAGTGACATGGCAGCACTGTTGCTGTTGGTGTACCTCCTGGCTCCACCGCCTAGTGGGAAGAAGAGGGCTGTGAAAATCACTGTTGGAGAAGCTCTGAGACACGTTGTCTGGTTTCACAAAGTAAATGACCCCAACCTTGAGTGAAGTGTGTGTTATAGTGAAGTTGGAAAGCTGTTATCTGATTTATTTTTGTTCCACTGAAAATTTTCTTTCAGTCTTGCTGCAACGTCAAGAGACAACAAGCTCAGTCCAGGGGTGGCAGCCCGACATTTTAGCGGTTGGAACATCGCGTCGCGCCATCAATGACTACTACATTGTTGTGGATCATCAACTCACTCCCTGCAAGGCTAAGTCTTCAATTTCAGCCTTTGATGAACTCTTCCAAGCACACTGTGTGTTCGGCATTTCTTACGATCAGGCCCTGCACAGTATGTACACATTTGTGCAGACCACCATTTATAATATTAAAGTTGGTCTGTGTCATGAAAGCCCCAGGGTGAAGGATCCTACAGCAAAGCTCTTTTGTGCTGTCAAACACTTCGAGACACTTGCATTTGATGAGCATTTTTACTCCTACCTCCTTCTGTTGTAGAAGACACTGACAGAGGATTTGTTTTAGAATAACTCTTTGCACATTAGATATTTATGTTGTAGTCAAAATTGCTGCTAAAGTGTACCACTTTGATGCAACTGATGTTGCATTTCTTTTACAGCTTTCACATTTTGTTACTTGGGGTTGTCTTTGTTCACAATGGATAATGACTAAGGTGCAGTACAGTGCTAAATGTTTAGACAATTCTGGTAATTGTTAAAATTGGATTTTTATATGAAGGGGATGTCCTTTGTTTCCTCAAGTTGCTGTATCCTTGGAACTCTTTGATGATATAATGCTGGTTTAACACTTACCTGTTATAAAATAAAGTCAACTTGGACTTTCTGTTGTTGGTTGCTTCTTCATGTGCAAAATTATCTTTAAATTGAGAGTTAATTTTTCTAATTTATATTAAATTGTATCTCTGTAAGAGTGCATAAATGATAAAGAGGGAGTTGTTGGATTTTAAAGCTGAAGTACACAATGATACAAGTGTCAAAGATCAACTCAATAAAGCTAGAATTCACTCTGTTTTGGTGATGAATACAGTCTCTTTTCCATGGTATATTGGACTCCATATCGTACAGATTAGACACCCTGTCAGCTTATTTTTATTCTGTCAGTCTGGAAAGAGTCAGATAATATCGTTAAGAGTTCATGTATATAACTTTACACTATTCTGGTGTTATTTAACTCCAGTGTCCAGAGTGTTTTCAGCACTGGGAATTTGGACCCAAATGATCACCGAGTTCGGTGTAAACTTTACTCTTAAAGTGTAAAATATACACTTCACAATTTGCTGTGTGGCGAGAAAATCCAACAACAGCAAGAAACAGGACACGTGGGAGCAGAAAACAATACAACACAACAAAAGCCTGAGTGGAGACAAAGGCTATGAATACACACAAGGCAATCAGCAAAACGAGAAGCACCAGGTTACACAGCTGAAACTACTCCAAGAAAACAAGACAAGGGAAGCAAAACTAAACACAGCACACACAAGACAAGAGACTAACAAAAATAACAGGAAGTAACAAAACATGTAGCACTGAAATATAGTCATATTTTAATAAACATGGTAAAGGCATGTGCAACTTTCACTTAACTTGTTGCCCTGATTTGGTCTCCACCAACTCCTGAGTAAAACATCTCACACTTTAGCTGCTAAATTCAGCGATAGGTGATGAATTTTAAGCCACCTAGTTCACTATAGATACATAAATTTGCTGTACCAGCTTTCAATTTTTTGACTAACTTACACGATGGGCAGCACAGCGGTTAGCACTGTTGCCTCACAGCAAGAAGATCGTGGGTTCAAGTCCACCATCTTTCTGTGGGGAGTTTGCATGTTCTCCCTGTGTCTGTGTGGGTTCTCTCTGGTTTTCCTCCCAAAGGCATTTAGTGGGATTAGGTTCATTGGTGGTTCTAAATTAGTTTTAGGTGTGAATGGTTGTCTGTCTCTTTGTGTTGACCCTGCAACAGGCTGGTGACCTGTCCAGGGTGTACCCTGCCTCTTGCCCGTTGACAGCTGGGACATAATTCAGCACCCCCTTAATCTTGGATAGGATAGCAGAAGAATGGATGGCTGGATGTTACATGATGTCCTCCAGAGGGCAGCATTACTACACATTCCTGATAGAAAGTTCTGTTGGCCTGCCAGCTGTCCTTTTTTCTGCCTGAAAGCAGTTAGTTAATAGAGACCATCTTGCAGTGCCACCCCAGCTGACAATGAAACCATGAGTATTACATACTGATTATTATAATCTTAAGTCTGGCTGGAATGACAATCAAGTTCAGAGACAGGTGTGAGCCAACCCATGATTACTGCTAACAAACCAGCTTCCAGCACTTTCTCTCCAAGTCTGAGACTCTCCTGATGGGACAGAGTGCCATTCTTCCAGCAGCTGCACCCTTAAGTGTACTGGCAGCAATGGGGACAGCACTGTCTGGCAAAGCCAAACTTTTGCTTAGGTCTTCATTCAGGTTGACATGTGGTTAAGGCTCAGGAAGAAGTGTTTGATTTGTTTAAGACACGTGCATTCCCACGTGCACATTAAGGTTTAAGGTGTTCTCATCGCTGTTTCTGAGGCCCTTTTACCACACTGTCAAGTTTACATACATTATTAAACTATAACCGAGCAAAGAAATGATCAAATGTCAGACTGAATGTAAAAACATAAAGTCTGTGTGACCGTGCTCATCAGTTCATGCTGCTGGGATTGCTTCCTCTAACTTTAATGCTGTCTCTCCTTCACTTCTTAGAGTTGGCATCAGAGTTAGAGATGTGACAGCTCAGGTGGAGCGCAGGGTTCATCCAGAGGTGGCTGCTTTGTTAGAAACTGTTAAAGCTGCTGTCTGTGCTACTGTGTTACATCGTACAGGTCAGTACGATGTAACCAGAAGTTCCTGACCCATCCGGGTACTGAACAGTAACTGTCACAAGGATGGCTGCGACTCAGGAGGTAGCACAGGTCACCTGCTAGTTGAAAGGTTAATGGTTCGATCCCTGGTTGTGTGCCAAAGTGTCCTTGGGCAAGATATTGAAGATACTGCAAGTTGCACCTGATGCATTCAACGGTGTGTGACTGTGACATGGTGTATAAAGCACTATATAATAACCAGTCCATTCACCATTACGCACATCACCTTTATTTGTAAGAGGAAATATAATATTCCCAGTTTAATCGACTGAAACTCAGTTGTTACTTTAAGAATATGTCATGCAGGAAAGTTAAAATCAAAATGGGTGCTCAAACCTGTCATCATGATGTCTTGTTTCAGATTTAGTAACTGTTGGGATTTGATGAAGAGGCACTGTCACTGTGGTGACTGAGAAGCCTCACAAACATGATTTACTGAGGGTTGCGGTACACACAGTGAGACCTAAATTTATTTATGTGGATTCATTCTTTCTCTTGTCAGTACTAGCTTTAAATATATAACCCATTTTGGGGTCATCTTGAAACAAAGGCAGATGTGAAATTTAAAAGTGAGGTCAGAGGTCAAATGTGACATGATATTTCTATGTGTTGACAAACACACAGCACATATGTAAGAATCATAGTTTCTAAGTTATAAGGCTTTTTGTCAATTTTGGACCAATAAATGATGAAGCTGACCTTGAAGACCGTGATGGATGGAAGATAATTTTTAATGGCTCGTTAACATGACCCCACTCTGCACCCCTCCAAAGTTTGATCAGCTGTGAGACAGAATGACACACAAACAGAACCTCCTTGGCCGAGGGCTCGAGATCTGTGGTACACATCACACAGGTTAGCTGCTCCACACACAGTTCAGGTTTGTAGTAACGCAGCTCTCCTCAGGATACATCCTGCACTACGCCTGAGAGTCAGTCCTCCATCCTCACACACAGTTGTCCCTCACATCAAACCATGTTGATTCTTCTTCAAGCTCCTCTGATTTGTCTCCACTGCCACGCTGTGTGTAAACCCTCTTGTTTTTGTTAGGACACCTCTTGCTCCCTCACACTCCGGTGCACCCATTTTTGATACCATTACTGAAATGAACTAACTGCATCATTGTATCATATAGATATTATTTCATCCAAAGAACTTCCCGCTGCCTTGGGCACGTTTATGCAACTGCATCATCAGGCTCTTGTGCCCTGCAGCTTTGAGCTGCACATCATGCCCTAAATGTCACAGTGCCAGCTTTGACCACTCATTTATTGACTTTCTTGCATGAAATATGCTTAAAGTGATGACTGAATTAAGCTGTGAATATTTTACTTCCTCAGAAATAAGAGTGCCTCAGCAGGGCATTACACAATCACATATTCAGACACACTCATGCAGCCAGTTTTCCAGGTTTCCATTTCACTAACTTTAACAATATAAAAGAATCTATTGACACTGAGAGGTGAAAAATGCACATGTGAAAAAGGGTTTTAAACGTGTCCTTTATTGCACTTGACTGCTGCTCTTAGAACAATTAGAATGACTGAGCTTGCCTATGCAAAAATGAATATGCTTTAACTATTGGTTAAAGGTGGGGGATGGGTCTGAATGGAGCTGTGGACAGACAGATGATAGATATGACTGTCATTTATATATTTATTGTAAATGAATGTTTGAAAAGCCAATACATGATTTTATATTTGTTTTGTAAAACATAAAATCTGAAATAGGTGTAAAATACAAATTGAAAGCAGTGCTCTTAGAAATGTTTTTTGCAACAATAAATCATATGATCTCATGAGGGTGCTATTGCACAAAGCATTGGTTGTTACATGAGTAGTAATGATTTGGTGAGTTGGTGAGTTTACTTCAATAATTTATTTTGCTAAAACATCAGAAAACCACCATTGGTTTGAATCTATCTGCTAGATTCTAATTTCCTCATGTGAATGTGGAGACTTCTTTCACACATACAAGTTAATTATGGAGTTCCACAGGGATCTGTGCTGGGACCAGTTGGGACATGCTGCCTTTGGGCAGATTTATTAAAAATAATACATAGCATTTTCATTGCTATGCAGATGATACCCAGCTTTATCTATCCATGAAGCCAGATGATACACACTGATTAGTTAAACTCACACACTCACATACCTCCAACAGTCCCAGTTACTGGGGTTAGGTTAATTGGTGATTTGAAATTGTCCATAGGTGTGAATAGTTGTCTGTCTCTCTGTGTTAGCCCTGCAACAGGCTGGCGACCTGTACAGGTGTACCCTGCCTCTTGCCCTATGACAGCTGGGAAAGGCTCCAAGCCTATCCAGGCCAAGTCCTAGCTGTGGTCTATCATATGTTCACACTTTTTACGGATTCAAAGTCAACAGTATCCTTTGCCATTACGTTCCTTATTGTTGACAATTGACATACAGTATCTCAGACATATTTGTGTGATGTAGGGCTGGGTGATAAAACCTAAAAATTATATCATGGTAGTTCAAGAAAATTGCGATAATATTTCTAATAGTATAGAAAAAGTAGATTCTCCTAGAGTGCACGTAGCAGCATTTATGAGCATTTTCCATCCTTCTTCTCCAATGAGCTGCTGTCATCAATGGCAAACCTCATAATTTGAAATGTGAGCCTCTAGTATTTCCACAGCATTATATCCAGTGATGCAGTATAAGTCAGACGTAAGCACAGATGTAACCCGGAGAGTGTTTTCCTTCTAAATTTTTAAATATGAAATATCTGCTTAAAACGTTAGCTTAAACTTTAACTCTTCAGGAGCCTGCACAATATTGTCACAAAATAAAAGAGGAAAAAATTTTTCCCTCTGGGATGCTGAATCTTGAATTGAGCTTTTTAAACAGCAGCTTAAAGCCCTCCTTTGCTACTGTGTAACTGTATCACTAATTTCCATCCACAGTTTGTTTTTCCCATCATATGGAGGCAGCGATGCTTTTTGCTTTTTCTAGCATATTTTGCAGAAGACTGTGCTTTGTTGGAAGTTGTTGAAGTACAGCTCTCGCAACACTCTCAAACATGCCGGGGCTCGTCTTGTTCTTTCACACATACATCATGTAAATACCTGGTGTTACTATAGCAATAATGTCATGATATGACATTTTTATATTGTGTAAAAAATGATACAGGTAATATTGCGCACAATAATGTCACCCTCTTAAAATAATGGCCTAATTCATTTTTTAACAAAAGTTTTATTTTGGTTCAGTTTTTTTGTCTTATCTGAAAAACCTGAAAAAATAACTTAGGTCATTATTTTAAGAAGGTGACAATATGATACATGGCACAGCCCTAGTGTGATGTTACACATAATTTGTTACAAACATGACTTTAAAGGTTATTTTAGTGCACATAAAGACATTTTCCTACAAATGCATTCACTGTAAGTCTTGTCAGTATCTATGAGTAATGGGAAAAATCAGCCAATGTTCAGCTGTTATTAAAGGGAAAAACTATCCATACAAGGTCAAAAAAAAGTTTTTAGTACCAGGGACCAAACATGCTATTGCTACATGGACATTTTATCCTATGAGACAGCCTCAAGTAGCCATCAACAGAAATGCCGTTTTGGTGCTTTTAAAGCTCCAGAGGTTGCCACACCCCCTCCTGGCTGTAAGCATCATAGGTAACATTTTACATTTTTTGGATTATACTGACATTATAATGATTAGAACTGCAGCTGCAAACTTCAAAAGCTACTGATCGAACATAATCAGTAACATGAGTATAATCAAAGTCCTCGCCACTCAGCAGCCATCAAAAATCCTCTGGTAGTCATTCTGAAGCATTTTCTAAAACAACTTTAAGTTCACCAGGGTATTAAAACTGCACAACCATGATGTGAATCTCCAAATCCACCACATTCCAAAGGCACTTTAATGCATTGAGATCTGGTTACAGTGGAGGCTATTTGAGTACCATGAGCTCACTTATTGTGCTCATTTATTATCACACTTTTTCCTATAACACTGCAAAAGGTTTACTTAAATAACATTTAGATAAATACTCAGACTGATACATTAGTGAGTAAGCGCGCACACACACACACACACACACACGTAATCATTGCACTGGCATTTTTCTGCAGAAAAAATATGATTTTTTTGTTTTTACCTAGCTTTCCTTGTAGTAGTGTACTGTTATACTGATACAAAAATCAGTGTAACAGTCGACAGGGGTGGCTGTGGCACCAGAGGTGGAGCGGGTCATCTAATCAGAAGGTTGGTAGTTTGATCCCTGCTGCCTCTCTGTGGAAGCGAGCAGTGCATTTACATATATTACAAATACATAAGACTTCATCCAGGAGTTGCTTTGTTCTGATGACAAATGTTTACTATCTTTTTGTCATATTGCTTCATTACAGACATTGTTCAAAAATAACATAGAAATATATTTCAGTGTAAAGCATTCTCTTTCAGTTGGCAGGCTTGGACAGGCTCAAGCATAGCTTAACCACATAAATAAAATGTTTTAAAAAATCCATTGATCCATCTTAGGAGCCATAAAATATTACAAATTCATATTCTGCCTAATATTATATAACATGGAGCTGGGTGATGCTTTACTACACGAGCTATATGTGACTTTTTATACATTAAAAACAAGATTCCATTACTCGGTCTGTGGTGAGTCGTATAATTTCTGTTAGCACTTCCAACATTATCTTTGGCAGTTTGTATTCCATTTTTAAAGGTGCAAAAGACTTAAAATCCTTCCTTCATTGTGCTGGTGTGGAAGCTCAGTAAGCTGAAACTTTGACACAGTTTGTCCTGCTTCAGCTCCGCCTACTTTCTATCATCAGCCTGAAGCAATTTTGCAAAGTGCCATCGGAAACCTCCTGAAATCCACCTATAAACAGCTCAAAAACCATGTTTGACTTGAATTTAGCTGATCCTTCAAGGACACCTCGTCCTGCACCTCCTGACGGAGTTCGGTGCTTCTGCTGTTCTTAGAAAGCTTCTTAGAAAGCCAGTCTTTTTTCTTCTTTTTTTTTTTGGGCCTGTCATGTCTGGCAGTTTTTGCAATCAGAATGATGGTCTGAATGCGTTGTGCTGCCAGACATATTTGCTTTTACAAGAAGAGCTCTATAAGTTTCTATAGGCTATTCTTGTTAATGTTTATATTTTATTTTATTTACTCTTGCCAGATCTGACAGGCAGGAAGAAAAAACAGAAAGAAAGAAGCCAAAAAAAAGGGGGAGGGAACAGAGAAAAAAATAAATAGATAAATAACAATAATAAGAGAGGATAGATAGATGCACATACACACACACACACACACACATACAGTCTTGCTGTAGTTTGTAGTTATGTGTGTGTTCCTCTGTCATACTCAATAATGAGGGCAAAAAGCTGCAACCACCCCCATCCGGATCCAGAGGCAAGCTGGGAAAGTCCCAGGGGACTTAGGCCATCCATGACCCACAAGGAGCTCAAAAGACCCGAGGCCACACATCCCGATGGCAACCATGCGCACACCCCTGAGGAGGAAGGAGGGAGACCCTAGACAGAGCAGTCAACGGCCAAGAGCCCAGAGAGCCATAGGCAACGAGCACCTCACCCCCCAGTAGGCCAGCCCCCCCAGCACGAGCCGAGAATGCGGCCCCCAGGCGCCTAAAAGAAAATTCCTGATAATGAGTAACACATAAATCAGTCTTTGATTTCCAATTCATGAGGATAGTTTTCTTAGCAATGCTTAAGACAGTAAGAACTAAACATGACATATTTGCTTCCATATCTAATTCACTTACATCACCTAGGATGCACAGTTTGGGTGAGGCTAGAATACTGCAATTAAACCATGTGGATAAGTCTTCACATAGCTTCTGCCAGAACCTCTGAACAGGCATGCAAGACCACATAGCATCACTGGTGATGTCAGGGAGCAGGGTCTTCAGTGGCAGCCTGCAGACCCAACAGCAGATTGGACTCACTCATCAGGTGCATCAGGACCAGAATGCACCAGTGGCCTTTCTTTTTTCTTACAGCACACTTCTACTGTAACATTCTGTGTCATCTGAGGGACTTCCATCATGCTTTGGAGTGGGGAATTGTGGGTACAAAAACACAATCTTCACCCAGCACTCACCCTGTGCACCAGATTTGCTTCCTGTGATTTCCAGCCTCTCCCCCAAATGCAATTCAAGTTGAAAGGTTGTTGTTTGACAGCGTGCAGTGCATGGGCACGAGTTCACAGCCAGAACATGAAGGAAATCTGAGAACAGCAGCAGGTCCAAAATGATTCTGGAGGTGCAGGAGAAGATCGTCTTGAGGGGCAGATGTGAAATCTGAGGGATTTCAAGAACTTGCTGATAGCACCTCATGATTTAACATCTTCATCTGGTTTAGATGGCTTTTCACTTTGCATGAATTTATCCATCGTATCTATTTCTATATACAAATCAAGTCTACTGTACAGTCATGAAGTCTTATACGGTCAGCTTTCCACTGTAATAAACCACAAAAATATAATAATGGATTTTTTTAGCAGATATGCAACAAAATATCAAGGCCACAGCTGAGTAAAAATACAAATGTAATATTTTGAGAAATGTGCCATTTCTATAATAACACACAAAGGTGCTTTATGTTGTAGGGTAAAGATGATTAATGCCGATGAAGTTATTATTAGCAGTACTGTAGCAGTAGTTATATTAATAGTCATAAATTTTATAATTATACAGTGAAGCTGTTTTGATTTAAAGAATAAAGCTGGAACTTTACAAGGAAAAATAAAAAAAGCTTAATGAGACATCAAAATATGTTTTGATTCTATCAGGACACATTTTAATTCTTATAATTCTTTTTAGCATTACAAAATAACTTTTCTGTAAAAGTAAAACTGTAGATATTAAGTTTAAGGTTTCTTGGTTATGCAGTTATGAGCCTTAATGGCTGAATAAACGCTTCTAATATTATACGACTAGGTCATATTATATTATATATTAATGCTACTTTATTATCAATAAAGTAGCATTCGTAATGCTTTCCCTTCAGTGTTTGAAGGCAGAATCCTTGACTATACTCTGTGTGTTTGTGAGTCTGCCAGGGTCTGCTTGGGCCCGAGTGACATAAATTTTGTCATGAGACAGTGAGTGCACGGGTTTGTGAGGCCATCTGCAGGCCTGCCCGCTGTTTTGTGACTGGATGGACTCGTCTGTGGAAACTTTACATTACAGCGCAACAACTGTGCATGCGCCCCAGGCAGCACACTGGGAGGAATATAATGGCAGTGACTATTGAGCCGTGTCTGCAAGGAGAACATCAAGGCTACCACAACTTCTGACAGTTACGTAGACACTCAGAAAGCTCTTCTAAAACTTTTTTATTAGCTATTTTAGGAACAACACAATTAACGGATGAGGACTTATGAGCTGTAAGTGTTTATAATTTAATGTAATAATTGCAATTTATTGATTTATAGTTTTATGGTATTTTAGAGCATTTGAAGACTTTTATAAAGCCTTAAAAAAGCATCATAATGTTTGATGAATGTGCTTAAAATACACTGTAGCCCTCACATTGTTAGACTAACACCAACACATGGATGGTGTTAGTCTGACCTGTAAAATTACAGACTAATTTGTTCTTCAAATAACTTATTTGGTAAAAAAGAATGTTATAACCTCTTCTAGTAGACAGTTTATAAACTTTATTTTAATATTAAGACTAATGTGACGACCTTTTCAGGAATAAACCTCCAGTATCTTTGACAGTCAGGTAAAAGTCAAAGATACAAAGACAGTTGGGTCGCTGTGTAAAATGTAAAAAAACAAAAAACAATGCAATGAATCCCATAATTCTCTATTATCACACTAAAACACATAAAACGCATCAAATGAATCATTTTAAGAAAAATAATAACTCATTTTGAATTTGATGACATCAACACATCTCTAAAAAGTTGGAACAGTTTCCACTGTTAGCATCCTAACTCGTGTCTTTAAAACCTGAGTATACCTCTAAGCATTGATGGAGCCTTTCCAGATGTGCCAGCTGCCAACTCCACAGGCACCAGTTCATACCCAGTACCATCAGAGACGCAGGCTTATAAAATGAGCAATGATAAAAAGCCAAGTGGTCCTGCTCCTCTTTAGTCCAAAAGACATGGTGCCCATATTTTCCAAAAAATCTGAATTCATCTGACCACAGAATTCTGTTTTTATTTATATTTTACACAGCGTCCAACATTTCTCAGAACCAGCTTTGTTCGCAGGGATGTTTGAATCCTGCAAAATGATTTTAGTTATTTGTGAATTTTTAACCTTTTTTCCATATAGGCATGGACTTTTTTCTAAAAATATCACAATGTATTTCCCACTGCTGTGACCTTTACACTCTCACATAGACTGCTTCAAACCACACTAAACACAAAAAGCATAAAAAACAAGCTTTTGTAATTTAAAATTATACATCTTTTAAATGTCCTCAGTTAATTTGAATTCATTAAAAGGTGGCAGTTGGCTGTGTGTGTGTGTGTGTGTGTAGGAGTGTGTGTGTGTGTGTGTGTTCAGCGGTTCAGCAGCATGTCGGGCAGTGTCTTCAGGTCGACCTGTGGCAGCACCCAGAAACAGTAGAGCAGCAGCCACAGCAGCAGCAACACACGTAGCTCCCAATTCTCACTCCACCTGTAAACACACACACATACACACACACACACACACACACACACACACACACAGACACAAGGGTGTAATTTTCTGTCTCAGGGCAGTCATTATGTTTGATCTCTAGCTTGCAGAGTCTTGATGAGCTCATTTGATTCTACTTTTAACAGTTATTTTGTTTAAGCCTTACATGCCTGTGCTGCGCAGATTATTTGCCTTTCTGTCAGTATTTAGCAGCACATTGTCAACGTAGGAACTCAAGGAGCTGTTTTCATTGCAGATAATTTAACTTATCAAAGAAGAAACCCACATTTAAGGCAAAAACAATCAAACTGAACCAGACTGCAAACTACAACAATGCTGGAATCAGCTCACCCACATGAATGGGAATTTTATTTTGTAATTTTTGTGGTTTTCTGGCTGTACTAAAAATGTCTTTGTTTTAACCCTTTATGACCTCTAACAGAACAAGTCCCCCAGACCATATCTGTACATTGATACATGCTATAGTACCATTTTGCTGAATATTTCAATTTACTATAATCCATAGAATCTTCAGAACTCTAATTTTAATAGTATGTATGACAGAAGGGAAAGATGTATGATGTAAATGAAATTGGTCCTAGCACAGAACCCTGTGGAACTCCATAACTAACCTTAGTGTGTGAAGACGACTCCCCATTTACATGAACAAATTGGAGTCTATTAGATAAATATGATTCAAACCACTGCAGTGCAGTACCTTTAATACCTATGGCATGTTCTAATCTCTGTAATAAAATGTTATGATCAACAGTATCAAAAGCTGCACTGAGGTCCAACAGGACAAGCACAGAGATGAGTCCACTGTCAGAGGCTGTAAGAAGATCATTTGTAACCTTCACTAATGCTGTTTCTGTACTGTGATGAATTCTGAAACCTGACTGAAACTCTTCAAATAAACCGTTCCTCTGCAGATGATCAGTTAGCTGTTTTACAACTACTCTTTCAAGGATTTTGGAGAGAAAAGGAAGGTTGGAGATTGGCCTATAATTAGCTAAGACAGCTGGGTCAGTGATGGCTTTTTAAGTAGCGGTTTAATTACAGCCACCTTAAAAGCCCGTGGTACACAGCCAACTACCTCACTGGGAGCAGAGTTTAGGTGGAGCTGCTCTGCACTGTGTTGGCACATGGCACTGAAGAGCATAATAATGAAGGAATTAGATCCTTAAACTTAGTTACAGCACTTTCACAAAGACTCCTACTGTAATCAAACTTATTCCCCACTGCTGTGTAATCCATTAAAGTAAATGTAAATGTTACTAAGAAATGATCAGACAGGAGGGGGCTTTCAGGGAATACTGTTAGGTCTTCAGTTTCTATGCCATATGTCAGGGCAAGATCCAGAGTATGATTAAAGTGGGCTCCTTTACATTTTGCGAGAAGCCAAGTGAATCTCCATCCCATCCATTCCCTTCCGCTTAACCAGTGGACGGTGGCACGGTGGTTAGCACTGCTACCTCACAGTAAAACCATCTGGAAGGCCTGGGTTCAATTTCACCTTGGCCCAGGCCCCTCCATCTCTCTGTGTGGAGTTTGCATGTTCTCCCCGTGTCTCGCGTGGGTTTCCTCCCGCAGTCCAAAGACATGCACTTACTGGGGTGAGGTTAATTGGCCAATCTAAATTGCCCAATAGGTGTGAATGGTTGTCTGTGTTTCTGTGTTGGCCCTGCGACAGGCTTGCGATCTGTACAGCCTGCCTCTCGCCCTGTGACAGCCGGGATAGGCTCCAGCCCCCCCGTGACCCCATTGAATCTAATAATAGATTAAATGCAGTGTTGAGGCTATCATTTTCAGGATCTACATGGATGTTAAAATCATCCATTATAATTAAATAATTTACTAACAGGGACTTGGAAGAGTGAGACCTAATGTTTAATAATCCATATTTAACAGTTTTATTCTTTGGTGTAGTTGAGGAAGCTGTATCTGCCGGTTTGTTTTTTGGTGGTCTGGGAGCAGGCACCGTCTCTATGGGGATGGGGTTCTGGGGGGATGGCAGGAGGAGAGAAGCTGCAGAGAGGCGTTTAAGACTATGCTTCCTGGTCTCAACCCTGGGTAGTCAGGTTTTAGGAGGGTTGATGAAATTTGGTCAGATTTCTACAAATGAGAGCTGCTCCATCCAAAATGGGATGGATGCCTGACAAGACCTCTCTCCTAACAAGACAGGTAATCTCCAGAAACTTTCCCAATTATTTCCAATTAATAGCTAATGGTGGCTAAGCTACCTTGGTCCACACCAACTACAGGGATTGCAGGATTTTCCAGGGTGTGGAGCAGAGTCTCCAATTCACTAAGCCTGGACTCCAAAGCTACAAACATACTACATGTATGACAAGTATCATTACTGCTAAAGGAGGCTGAGGAGTAACTAAATATGTGGCACAGAGCAGGAAAGTGCAGAGAGGGACAGGAGAGGAAGCCATGCTGCTAGTAGTCTCTGGAGCTTGAAAAAGGGTGACTGGACTTCTGTTGTTTCTTGAAGATGTTTCACCTCTCATCCGAAAGGCTTCTTCAGTTCTCCCCAGTGGGTGTAGTCCCCTGGAGGGAGTTATGACCCCTCTATTCTTCATGTGCATAATTACATGCGCCAA